>CM061921.1:333469876-333656439 GCA_031002005.1 Vandiemenella viatica | reverse complement strand
TTGGTTTTTTAATAAACACTAGTTTCAGTCATTTTTGTCAGCAGTAAAATGTAACCATTTTATAGACTTTATTCAATTATAACCTTGGTGTTAAATTTGATTCACTAAAATGAATATATTACAACATATATGTTCCAGAATTTATTACAATATCTTTTGCATTATGTTAATTTCCATAAAGCAAGGAAAATTGACTTACACCACCGCATTTTGTATTTTATACGTTCTTACTAATTTTCTTCGTTTATGACAATTGTTTTTAAGAATTCATTTAAGAAGCATTTAATTTTTTCCCTGTAAAATAAAATTAAAAGTGAAAAAAATAGTTTTAAATGACTGCTGATTTTTAAAAAAACTTTCCATAACCTAGCGAAAAAAAAGGCCTTTGGTCTGTACGATCATTTAGCCAGCTCCAGTTTATATTGTACTAAATATTGTATTTGGCTTGTTTCATGAATTTTGGGACACATTTTCGAAGACAAAAAAAAAAAAAAAAAAAAAAAAAAAAAAAAAAAAAAAAAAAAACACTAAAATAAAACAAGCCCCAGGGCGGAGTCGAATAGGTGACCCTTAAAATGCCGAGCAATCGTGCTAGCCCCTACACTGCCAGAGCCGGACTGGCGAAATTTGTAGGCACGCACTGGCTTGGCGCGGCTCTGTCGTGTGTGACCCCCTGGTTTGGACCGAGTCTAAATGGAATGGTGCGAAATGGCCTAGAGCCAGATGGACTGCTCGTGTGTGGCGGCCTTAATGACGCTGTCCCAGAAGCCTTTCGCATGTGTCAGCACCTTAGTCGCTTCGAAATCGAAACCATGTCCTTCTGCCAAACTATATTCCGCCACTGCTGATTTGTCTTTTTTCAGTAAATAATTTCTCTTATACTGTCATTTGGAAATCCGTGAGGTATGCTCGTAAATATTGTTTGTAGTTGATCATTTTTTTGTTATAACTTCTTTCAAACCTCGTATCAGTATCTTCGTTGTTCCAGATGTCCTCAGCCTAATGTCTTGCACACGTTGCTCCTTCTGATTGCATTTGCCAACAACAAAACCAGCGCCTATCTTTTCGCACTTTCTCCTTGTCCCTGTCAACCATTATTGAGACTACTGTCTACTCTTGACAAACACATGTCTTTCTACTCCACAAATAGAGGGATAAAGTTTAGAGAAAATGTTATTTGATCAGTTCGCTTACCAATATTCCGATTCTGTTGTAAACTAAACTCCCCATACTGTCTTTGTTATAAATCCAATGTATACCGTGGCACGACAGTATAGTGTTAAATACGAGCGTTTAGCATTTTTAGAATTTTTCAAGATACTTAAAATGTCTAGAATTGTTCCAGTTGGCATTTGAACAACAAACCTCTCGACCAGTCTAAACTATTAACAGATCATAAGCATCTAGTTTTTCCCATTGCACACTTTACTTAATTTTGTCTAGTAATGTCTAAATTGATTTTATCTGTCTCTATGCTTAGTGAATGTATATACTGTTGTCCATTTTAATTTACTATTTTAGAACAACGTTTAAATGTCATAACAGTTTGGAAGTGTATTTGGTAGTTTCAAATCCGAGAGCTAAAATCACTTGTAGCGCACGGTATTTAATGTGGCAAGAACAATTCTTTTAACAGTGCCGTCATTTGTTTTTTTACTTTACTTTTTCGTGTCCACACATCATAATCGTTTGGTCCAATGTTGTCCATAGATCTTCGAGTGTTGAAAACTGGCACTGCGTGCAAGCATAGAGGTGGTCCATGGTCTGCTGTTCTCCACACTCACATCGATCGTCTGTTGTCAGATCTCATCTATACATGTCAGCTTTTACTGCAACCACTCCTCTTCTGATACGGTTGAGGGTCCTCCACTTTACCCAGTCAAGTTTTATGCCAGAAGGTTCTTCCTCAGAGATTGAATACCAGTATGGAGGATCGACATTTGTGCGATTTAGAAAAGGAGTCCTAGAGATTAGTCTTCTAGGTGGAGGGCATGTAATCCCAAACATTACGTGCTTCTCATCAAACGTTTGTTTGAATCGCTCTGTGTACTGATGTGAATTACGACGTATTATTGGTTCAGCAAATCCAGCTGCTTTGCACAGTAGGTGTATTGCGGTTGGTTTCATGCAGCCAGCACTATCCGACAAGTTACATTCGAGACTATGTCTAACACACTACACAAAAAGTACACTTGTGCCAGTACATACATTTAGCTTTAACCTGAACATATTGTCAGACAATTATAAGGCACAGTATAATTGCTGAAAAGTTTTTAAAAGTTGATGTATCTTTATAAGGGGCGATCACCAAAATTTTACAAAATACTCACTCTTGAATTCCTCATTGTGCTGTATGGAACAAAAAAAAATTCACCTGAATGAAAAAAAATTTCAACCAAAAAGTTAATAAAGAATTAATTTAAAAAACATGACAGGTCACGCCATGTGTAAGTGCCTATAATAATTACATGAACTTTTGGATCCGTATCATCAGAGTTGCGGTATGAGTCATATTTCATTATTCTCAATTATGTTATTAAAAACTTCGAAACATATTCTTGGCATATCATTCTTTAACTTTACCATGATATTCTCACGTCAATCTTTCAGTTACTTCAAAATGATATTAAATACTTTATTTGATGCCTGGTTTCAGAAGACGAATCATGAGGGTCATAATTTTGGCGGTAGCCACACTTTCTATCCTAAAGCAGTTAGGGACAGCCAAACAGGCAGGACCCAGGGATCAACGAGGTAAGCTCAGCTGCTGTTATTCACTTTGCTGTAATCTTTTTGCTAACCAACATCTATGAAATGTACAAAGATAATTTTACTAGTATCAGAAATAGAAATATTCTATAAACTATTGCACACATCATGTTTATGTTTCTATTTTTCGTTACTCCTGGAATGAGAGAGAACTATTAAATTGAAGAAGTAAGTGCGTTACACTGGCCTAACTGTAATAACTAATAAGACACGACATTAGTGTCAACGACTGTTCTTTATCTACTGCCTTTGTTGAAAGCAGGCACCGTACACATAACTATGGATATCTAAACAATGGTCGGCATACTGCAAGAATTTATACCTACCGTACGTTTTATACAGACACTAAAGCGTATTGTGCCGTATAAATCGCATTCCGTCAAGTCACGATTGTGTAACACCCAGGCCCGCCGCTAGCTGTTTCAGCGCCCGCGTGCAATACCGATTATGCCGCCCCCTGTCTAACTACAGCCAGTGGTGGATTTAGGAAATTTCCGAACCGGGTCAAAAAACTGTGAGGATTGCCGCCCCTTCGAACATTTGCCGCCCCCATTATTGCCATCCCGAGTGTCGCCGGCAGCCAGAAGCAGCTGTTGAGCTAAAAAAAAAAAAAATAAGGTCGCCCGTTACATAATACCCCGCAAATTTCGTCGCGGCTACTGTCGATCGGTCGATCGCTCGTTTTGACGCCCCCCTCGATGTGCCGCCCGCGTGCGGTGCACGCCTTGCACGCCTTGCACGCCACGCCCGCTTACGGTGGCCCTGGTAACACCTGTCAATAAACATCTCGAACAGGGCTAAAGCAAAGTACCGTAATTCGGTAACTGAAAAAATACGGAAAAAATATAGAAAATCGGTTCAGTAAGGTGTCGCAAAACCGATTATATAGCCATAGTATGTGAAGTACTAGCAACACAGTTTAGAATAACATTTTCAGTTTTTCATAGACATCTTTCAAATAAGCCCACCGACACACAGTTCAGAGATATGCGTAGGATGATATTTTTAAAAAAAAAAAAAAAAAAAAAAAAAAAAAAAAAAAAAAAAAAAACGTGAAATTACCGCAGAAGACAATCAGTATCTGGCCCGAGATTCATTGGAAGATAGGAGGAGGGGGAAAGGCGTGTACAAGGTATAGGTTAGTGATCAGGCTTGGAAAGATAGATTTTTTTATTTTGCTTAAGACTTTACGCCTCGTCGACGTCGAGGTCATGAGTGGCGCGAAAGGACAGGGGGCAAAGAACGGGAAGGAATTCGGCGCACGGCCTTTTGAAGGAAACATCCCTACATTAACCTGGAGAGATTTCGGGAAACCATGGAAAACCCAAATCTGGATGGTCAGACAGGGATTCGAAGATATTGATGGAAGAATTAAGAGTAGTGCTTGGAAGAGAAAAAATATCACGATCACAAACTGCGTAGGGGAATGCGAAGATTTTCTTTTTTTAGGTAATTGAAATAAAATACCAATAGAGGTGATGAAACTTTTGCAACAAACGTTGAAAGAATAAAGAAATTAAAATTCGTAATGGGCAAGGTAGATGCGTGGGGAAATTTACTTTTCAAAGGGTTTAAGATAATAAGAAAGGGATAAATAGGTGGCTACGGAAATAGCCATAGGAGCGTGCAATCCATTAAATTGAAAAGTTGATGTTGCACGTTTTTGATACAGCTAATTACACATGACTGCGCAAGAATATAGGTAAAAGCCAAATTGTTTTACTGACAATTCGCATCCCTCATTTTTCTCTTCCTCAAACTGTCTTGTGGCGTTCCTTAAAAATAAACCGTTCGGGACAATAATTATCCGCAACAAAAATATTCATGTGTATCATTCCGCAAACTAATCTGTGCACGTTTAACACTTGATTTAATGATTCTGTGGCAGCATTAGAAGAACCGACAAATAGCTTCCAAGAAAAATATAATTCCACTTAACATCATAAGCAAATCCGGTTTCTAGCAGCAGGTGCCTCTTTTGTAATTCACGCTATCACAAGTGGAGACTGTATCAGAGCAAATAAAAAAATGATGCAATAAACAGCCATGGTGACATAATCTAACAAGTTCAGAAAATAGTTTAAACAAAAGAAATTAAAGCGGTTTATTTTTTCTTAACAGATAGCAGTACAAGGCCATGGGCTAGAATTGATTAGTAATCCTATACCGGTATTGTAAGATTAGTAGCTGCCCACAACTCCGTTCGCTTTGACTGTTATCGTACACTCTTAAACCAACATGGTTAAGATCATGTGACTCACTGAACGCAAAATCTTTTTACATGAACATCCTCCACGACAAACCATGATTAAATTCCTCCGAATAATATGATGCCGCTCGTACAGGGCAGGCGCTAGGATTCTCGGGCCCCGGGTAAGCGCTCTTAGCAGTGACGTGACTGGTTTGGGCCCGTGGCAAGTTCATCGGATGGGGCCCTTTCTCAGGTCATCCCCCCTAACGCCGGCGCTGAAATCACGATAAACATTTCCAATGCAAGACCTAACTATTTGTAAATCGATACTAATTTGTTGACTCTTTTACTTTAATTTCTCAGTTTTTCGATATCACATCAAAATGAAACCTACCATACCCTATTTTAGCCGCCACACCATGGGCCGTACATTAAACGAAATCCCCTCAAAATCCGACCAGTAATTTTTGCATAAATCGCGTTCAACGAAAAATTGATACATTTTTTTTAATCTCATTTCTTTAAAGTGACATCAAAATGATGAAAAATACCTTATTTTACCCACGAGACCATGGGGTGTATGTTAAGCGGAACCCCGTCAAAATGCAAGTTGCAGTTTTTGTATGAAATCCGTTCATCCAGATGCAGACAGACAGATTTTTATAGACAGAAAGACAGAGACATTTTTATTAAAAAAAAAGAAAAAGTTTGATTCCTTCTTTGCAGCTTATTAATAGCAATCCAACTCAATTTTATAAAAAAATCTCAAATGTACAGACTTTTTCCTGGTAACAGTTTTATTGAAAGTATAGATAAATCGCTGATTGTCTACATGTAATCCCCACCAGTTGGTCGTAACGGAACTAAGTATGATAAGGTTCTTCTTTCATAGGCTTTCGTATTCACCTCACGTATACACCGTCTAAAAAAAAAAAATAAAAATAAACAGTAATATCAGCTCACATGATTTGAAACTTTCGCTCCTCTCCATCAGATGACCTATTTGTCGACACCGGGTAAATTCTTATATATATATATATATGAAGGCAGCCAGCATCGTACGTACTACTACATGATACTGTAGAAATGATACCGAAATAGGACACCTCAGGGCCGGATTAAGACAGCGCGGGGCCCGTAGCAAATGTGAAGAAGAGGCCCTTGATTTTTGCCGTCCGGGAGAAAATTGGAGAGCTAAAAAAAACGTCACCCATCTAGCCTAGGTGCGGGGCCCTCCTAGGAGGCGCGAGGCCCCCTAGAAGGCGCAAGGCCCGAAACATTTGCTACCTCCTGCTACGTACTGGGACACCTGTCCACAATGTTTGCTCACTCCACCTCTTGGACCATAACAGCAGGCAACCAGTGAAATGCTCTCTATGAGTGTTTGCAGGACTTCCAGCGGGATTTGTCACCGCTTGCTTTTTTTTTCTTATGGCTTTGCGCCTCACCGACATCGAGGTCATTAAAGGCGGGATAAGACTGGGGAGAAGGAATGGGAAGGAAACCGGTCATGGCCCTTTTAAAGGCATTCGCCTGGAGTGATTTGAGGAAACAATGGAAAGCCCAAATCTGGATACCCGGAAGGGGATTTGAACACACGTCCTCCCAAATGCAAGGCCGTAGCGTTACTGCTCATTCATCGCGCTCGGTCATTCCTCTTGCATGGCATCTTCTACAAACAACACGGGTAATGCAAAAAATCTTACAAAAGTAATTAAATTTGAAAGGTAAAAAGAGCACAGTGTATCCTTTGCACAAGCTAACACATATTACAGCAATCTCAAACTTTTCAATGATTATATCAGATGGTCCATGTAAACATATCACAAGCCAAGTATTAATTAAATTGTAACAGACTATATGAAGACTTTCGAGTTACACGTATTGGAATTTACTTCAAATAATTTTTATTTGGAATGTTCTAAACATATAGTTTTGACTTAGGCCTCTCCCATTTCAGCTGAAAGTTGAAGTTCAGTGCTCAACAAAAATTACTAGATGTTGTTGTCCTAGAAACTTCTCCTCTTTAAAATGGCTCTCACTTTAATTTGTCAACTATTAGAATTGCATTCCTGCTAATTTCAATGGTATTCAATATGGTACGAACTTTTCAGCCACCTCCAATACGGTGAATGAGTTTCCTGGTTTGTAGCTGCCTCACAGATTGCAGCTGTCAAAAATAGCAGCGATTCGATTTGAACATGTTCAATTCTCATCGCAAGTAGCGCGCGAATGTGGTGGTCACGTGATCCAGTCGCCACTACACAGTAGTGTTGTTGCCTCGTTCGACAGCTCAATAACTACTCTTTTTATTGTTGTCAGAAGTAACGTTCACCATTTTTTAGCTTTCTTCATGGAGTTTTTTTGTCATTTTGGGAAACCGGGAAGAAAATGTCACCAAATGGTGGATTTTTTATGTCCTTTTATGTTTGTCGGAAAGATGAAGGACTGTTGGACAGGAATAAATAAATAAATAAATCAGCAAGAATGTGTGCAAAAATCGTTTGAGGAGGTTATTTAGTAAACTGAATGAAACTGGATTGATCATTCCATCTGAGGAACATCTCATAACAATATTAAAAACATTAAGGATAGATACAGGAAGTAATTTAGCTATGAACAAATACTCAAAACAGGCTATCAACACTTTTCATGTAAGACAAGTTAAATTCTATTTTGGTATTACATGGAATCGCACCTCTTATCAGTGTATCTTTTTCATAAGTTGAGGAGTAACCACTTCAAGTAATTTATCAAACTTTCCTTCAGTTAGCTGCTAAATATTTCTGTAGGGTAGTAGATCTTCCAAAGCTAGTTCTTTCAGAAGAATCGCAGAGACTCACACTTTTTCTCTTTGTCTAATCCAGCCTCAGACCCATTTTCTTTTTTAAAAATTTCATTTAACAAATGTTTACTCAATTTAGCATTAACCGAACGAATCAATCGTTTCAGAACTACGATGTGATATTTACGACATCATAACCTACCAATAACACTTCACTAGCCACAACCTAATCGCTCAAACCAGTAGCTCCGTGTGACAGGATAGTAGGGTAACGTCCATAAACCATGTAGCTCTCCTTTGGCCTCCTGTGAACTCCCCCCCCCCTTTCCCCTCATGTAGCCCGACGTAGCTTTTGCCTCTAAACCCTCCCACCCCTCCCCCTCCCACGTAGCATGTAGCTTTTTTCCCCTTTTGATTCCAGAAGACATTTTATCCTGTTTTCTATTGTCAGACTATTGTAAACTACATACGGAGATAATTAAATGAAGGAAATTAATATTCACATGCTATTGTGTGTTCTGTACCTCATTTTAACTGTGACAAATAATATAAATGGAAAGCTACATGGCCTGGCTCGGAACCCCCCACGTAGCCTTCCATCCAACCCCTCCCCCCCTCCCTAGACCGAGCCACGTAGTTAATGGACGTTCCCTAGCTACTACTTAACATGGCGAATGATCACCGCAATTAGTAGCACGGCGAATGATTGCCGCGATTTGTAGCAGCGACAAAAAACGCCTCGTGTGACCGAGGCTTTAGTGTAGAAGATCTGCCACTGTTGCTGCACAGGTTAAGACGCCACCACATTGGATCTGGGATGTATAACGAGATTAGGATTGAGTCCTGGTAGCAGCGTACTAGCCGTCCTGATTGACGTTCTTAGGTGGTTTTCCACAAACATCAAGGCGAATTCTAGGACGTTCCACAATCTCTGCAGCATAACGTACACATTTCAACACAAAAAAATACACTAATCATACACAGAACATAGTTACACGTTTCACAGACAGTTGGCAATACAACATCCCTCCAATACATGTGGAAAGTACAGGTATACTACCAAATTAATACTTCCCTAGTAGTGCATGGAATGATTCTCTATGTGGAAGAACGCATGAAGAGTAACTATGTGAAAACCTGGTTTGGACAGAAAATTGATGATGATAGTGTAGAAGGTCGAATAGCTTGCTCTTCGTCATGCCACTTAGATCCCTGGTGAGCAACAGAAAATAACCGAATGTTATGTTTACCAGTAACAAACAGTTCTATCCCAAAATAAAGTATAATTCTGTGAATTATATAAATCCGCAATATAATTTCAATCAAATTTGTATGGTGCTGTATCAATTGGAAAGTTAGTAATACAAATGGTAAAAAAAAAAAAAAAAAAAAAAAAAAAAAAAAAAAAAAAAAAAAAAGGTTGCAGGAAACAGACAGTTATTTACAGCGGATTCTGGCTGAGTGAAGGCGGTCTGTTTTCAATTGAGTGTTACACAGTATATCTTACATTGTCCTGGTTATACTAGTTGTACTTGGGTAATTGTGTGGAGAAGTCATTCCGAGATGTAGGGTCCAGAGCAGCACTAGTATCCGAGAGTAGTACCCGGCAGATTGAATGGTACCTTCCCCTAAAGCTACCAGTGGACTACCCAACCCACAAAATTTTTGGGTAATGAGCGTTTATTGGTATGCATTAGAGGTGTGGTAGGAATATCACGTTAGTGACACTGGTGTGGCTGTTCTAACGATGCAGGGGAAGTTTTGTTAACAATAGAACAGATAACATTGGAGGAAGAACCTAGCTGGTCATCCTCATAGGGTAACAGCGTAGGGCAGTCATTGAGATGCATGCTGGGCCCTAGATTCCAAGCCAGACCCTCGGCAGATGTCATGGTGCTAATGTTTAAAGCTACTCGGAACTATCCAATCCTTTGACTGTGGGTAACAGGAGCTAACTATAGCATGATATGTGTGGTATGGATGTCATGAAACTGACTCCAATGGTGACTCTTCAAAAAGCTGGATATGACATTGTATCTTACCTTGAACGTTATTTAACTTGAGTCTGGATACTTGTTGCTTACCAGAGGACTGGAAAAGTGTGATAGTAGTACAGGTACATGAAAGAGGGGTGACAAATAGGGATACGCCAATCAGTTTGACATCAATGGTGAGTAAATTATTGGAGAGATTGATAAGCAACTGCATCAGAAATGTATGCGAGGAACTTAAGTGGTTTTCAAGTCGACAACATTGATTTAGACAAGACTATTCATGCAAATCTCAGTAGGCTATATACAAGATAGTTTGGATGAAATGAACAAGAGAGGCCAAATTGATAGTGTAGCACCAGATATTTCAAAGCATTTTGACAGAATGAGTCATAAAATGGTGGTAAACAAGCTAATAATTATTTGAATGGAAGGAAAAGTGAATTCTTAAAAGGAAGAAAGCAAAAATTCAAGGTAGAAAATGTAGTGTGAAAAGAAGAGGAAATGAAAATGGGTGTACCATAGGGTAGTGTTTTGGGACCATGCAATTTGTTATTCTAATGAATGATTTTGTTGATGACTTTCATAATTCAGATTATTTGCAAATGACATAATGCTATATAATGGGATCAAAACCATAGAAGACTGTGAGCAGCTGCAGGGTGTTCTGAACAGGATCTCTAGCCAGATAGGTCAACATAGAGTGAAGAATAATGCAAAGAATGGTCAACGTATTAGGAAAACAGATGAAAAACTAAAGGTTCATTATGATTATAAGGTGGGGAAAGAATTGTTTGTTGATGACGTAAAATGTAAATAACTTGGCATAACATTTAATAACAAACTAAACTGGGAAGGACACATTGGACAGGTAGTAGGAAAAGGTTTTAAAATTCTTCATTTGTTGGATAGAGTGAAGTAGGGTTGTACCAGAGAAGTAAAGGAATTGGCTTACAAAACTTTGGTTAGACCATTACTTGAATATGGTGGTATAATAATATAATGCCATGTGGTCTTTATGACATGGTGGCAGGGTTCCTATTGGTTGCACACTCCGCCCCTGTCATAGCTGTCTTAAGGTAACCCGGTAGTCCTACTAGGTAGAGGGGACCTACAGTTTAATGTGGAATCCAAACCATGAAAGCGTTCTGCGTACTTAATATTATACAGCAAGTTATACAATAGGTGAATGTTGGGTTATTGGCCAATGAAAATCCCCGCTGAGAAAGGGATTCGAACCAGGGACCTTTCAACCCCCAGTCAGACACCTTAACCACAACCACTGAGCCACCAGGGTGCTTAATATGGCAGTGGAGTATGGGATGCACATTTTTTGTATCAAATACAGGAGTTGGAGGGGTTGCAAAAAAGGCTGGTAGATTTGTCTCTCGAAATTGCTGCATAAGACAATCAGTAACTGATAGGATGAAGGAGCTGCAATAGGATTCGCTGGATGAGAGGAGTAGGGTGAAGAGAGCCATGGAAGTGTACAAGGCATATATTGGTGATGAGGCATCGAAAGATATTGGTGGAAGAATTAGGAGTAGTGCACGGGAAAGAAAAGATGACCATGGCCATAAGCTGTCACTTGATTTCAGGCATAAGGATGTGGTAAGATTTTCTTTTGTAAGTAAGGAGGTCTCGGATTGGTACAAATTACTAAGAGAAAGGATGAATAATTTACCAAAAATGCTGAAAAAATTTAATGTTGAAATATGTAAAGGGCAAAATAGATGAGTACAAAAAAGGAAAAAAATGGGTGTGTAAGGAAATTGCCACCAGAGCATGATCTCCATCACAATGAAATATAAAACTTTAAGACATATGGAACACAACACTCTCAAAACTACAAACATTTACCACCACTACCAATTTACTACTTCTTCCAAGCACTTTCTATACTAGTTTCCAGACTGTTTTCTACAATTGATCTCCAGTTTCCTATTGTATATGCTTTCTTCTCTGTTAATAGATACTCACAAAAAAAATTATGAGAATAAATTGCTGAAAAGGTTTATAAGCTCTCCATTAAAGAATAGAGAAAAGACTATGTGACAGTATGTTCTTGGATGTTTCATATTAGAAACTACCAGAATATGTATATGGTTAATATTGAAATTCAGGGGGGAAAATATGAAGTGATGCAGAACATGAGATACAGTAGGAGGAATTGAAATGTAGGATTAAAAGCAGGTGAACAAGAATCAAGAGGAGAAACAAATTGTTAGGAAATGTTTGGGAGGATGACAACTCTCATGGGTTTATGTGGCACAGAAGAAGTGGTTAACTATAGCTTTCAAAATAGCTAAGTTGGTGCAGTGTTACATATTTCGCCAGTTAAAAAAAAAAAAAAAAAAAAAAAAAAAGCACATATAATAAACCTAAGTTTTAATCAAAATAAAAGGTGCTGATATTAAAATGAAAATAAGAATAAAGGCAGAAATGATTACTTAGCAATGATGAGATCATGATGGTCTCGACCCAAAACAGATAAATACCCAGAAATCATCAAAATTTTCATTAGCAGAAGAAAATAGTGTGTATGAGGTAGGAGTCAAGGAAGAACTGGTTTGGTTGTGGCAGTTGAGAGAGAATAGATGGATATGGGGACAAGTTCTAAATCATTTAAATTTTAAAAAAAGGGTTTAGGCATAAATATGTAAGAGAATATACTCAAATTTTGTAAAATAAATAATGAGATAAAAGTAACTAAGAAGGTAAATAAAAATATTTAATAAAATAGTGATAACAATAATCAAATAAGAATGAGGATCTGAGAAACACTGTATTGCAGATAATATTTAATTTTTGCTCTATCACCTTTAGTGGTACTTATTGAGTCAGAGAAGGTGATGGGAGAAAAGAGGGAGGAAAATTAGGATTATTTGGAATTTATTTATTTATCTGATTATTAATTTATTCATTTTGGAAAGTTTGAGTACATTTTCCGTTATTTAAATTTAGATTTTAATTTCTCCACATGCCACATCCATTGGCAGTTAGTCATGAAGTTCCACTATAGTGCACAGCAGGTTCAGACTCAAGTGTTGACACCATCTTGATGTTATCTTTTGGTAATTGGTGGTTCTTTCACATATTCTTTTTTTTCTTTTCTAATTTCATGTTGGTTCCTAGAGCCTATACCTGTGCAGTACATGTACTTCATTTGTTATTCTTGCTATTCAAAGCTAATGTGTGTGTGTGGTTTTTTTCCCCAAGCAACAAGCACATAAACAAAAGAGTGGGAGGTCTTCTTTTAGCAGAAACAAAAGCCTAAATTAACAACAACAACAAAAAAACAATTATTCATGTGCTATGAAAAAGCTACAACAATTTCTAGGCAAGTGAACTTGTATAGCCATTATTTAGCCCAAACATCCATTATTTACATTTTGTTCTTTTTCATTTCTCTTTGCCACTATTCTGTCTTATATGAAAATCTCTCACAATTCTAATTCCCATTATTAACCCTCAATAGGAGTGGCTGACATTCAGTTCAGTTTTGGAGAGGTGGCATATGGAGCACATCAGATCATAATTAAACAGTGTGCTTCAAAGTTCTGCCTATTTTTCATTATTTATTACCTTTCCCTATTTAGGAACCATATTTGAAAAAAAGTAAGAAGAGAAATTTAAGAAAAATAGGCTTATTCAGCACATGTTGAATAAACTATCACCATAGGTGGGCACAGTTAATTGAAAAGTTAACTTCATTAATTGTTAATCTGCTACTTAAAAAGATAACTTCAATAATAGTTAAAGCATTACAATTTCGCAAATTTATCACAAGTTATAGTTAACAGTTAAAAGTTAACCATCCAAAAGTGGAACTGATGTTTATGTATTGCAATGGGTATTACTCCATGCAGTACCAAGGTTCTATGTACCATGATGTGAATCAATATGTCTACTCAGGGCCGCATTTAAGCATAGGCTACATAGGCTTTAGCCTAGGGACCCGCACCACGAAAGGGGGCCCACACCACAAAGAGGGGGCCCACACCACAACCCTGGGTGTCCCCGCCTGGGCCATTAGTAGAGCTAAAAAAAAAAGGTTGTCCCTAAATTTTTGGGCCGAATTTCAAATTAAGCATCCATAGCCGGTGGCAGCCACGGCCACTGCCAACAGGGGGGCCTGCACCACATGTATAGCCTACGGGGCTACAGAGCCTAAATGCAGCCCTGCATCTACCCAGTGTCCTTCTGGAAATTGAGTTTTTACGGGGGTCAACATTTCAAGCAGCTTTTCAAACATATCGGATTCTTCAACATGCAGCGGAATCATGTTGTCAACAAAAAGGTTTATGATACATCAGTCCACTCCGGCTTGGAATACGACGATACCGGTAGCTACGATGCTACGTAAACTTTTATTAGCAGATGGAGGTAAAATCAAATCAATTCTGGTGATATCTACATCAGAAGAAGCCACAGCACTTGAAGAAGGCTTTGAATAATTTTTCTTTTTTCCCAATAGTTGGCCATGCTTTTATTTTTTCTTCAAGCTATTCATATTTGTATACATGAATTTTCTTCATATGTTGTTTAAGATTATTAAGGCTAGACACATGTGCCTTGATTGTAGAAAGTTTAGGCAAGCACACTTTGTATTCATAAATCAACTGTTCTCCCAGTCTTGATTTAAATGATACATAATCGTATAAATGTGGCCAAGGATTTTTAACATTCTTATTGCTTTTGTTAGTATTGCTGCTTTCACTAGCAGATTCAAGAGCTTCAGTTTCCATCATGTAATCATGTAAATAATGTCAGATTAACTTATTTCACTAACGAACACAAAACCAGTACCTACTAAAAAATGAAATTTTCCTGGCAGTATAAAAGTTAAATTATAAAAGTGTCAAAATCAATCACTGATTGAATTAGAAATGAGTAGTGAGCTCCTGTACAGATGTAAAATAGAGACACTCCAAAACTATAGATTTCCTGCTCACACCCACGCCATGCATGTCATAACAGTGGTATATGCATCACACTCGCACTTGCACTTCTCGTTACGTAATTTGCTCACTATTTGACTTAGCAAATGTCTGAGCGTGCAATTCAAACAAACCAATGTAATGGACTAAAGTTACCGTAGATGAATTTAATGGAAGTTAAGAATACCTTTAACGATTTTTAGGTTAACTTAAAAGTTAAATTTTGTTAACTTCATTAATTAACGATTAATAGTTTTCTGCCCAGCCATGACTATCACCCCATGCAAAATGGCTCTAATTTTTTATTGATTATGATATTGTTACCGGGTGTATAAACCTTTTTGGCAGTTTGATTGAAAAGGTCAAAAATTTCTCTCACTGTATCTAACTTATCAGTTTTTCTGCGTGTGTCCTCGATGACAATGCACAAACTTCTGAATTTTGGACTATATTAAGTATAAAATATCCTAAACAGCCAATACTTCTGCTCTATTAGTGTCACATATGCTTCTCTATGAGATTTTTTGGGGTCGTCTGTGGCCCTATTCCATTCAAGGTAAATGTTTGTAAACTCTACAAGAGCATCAATCATATTACCATTAATTATCTGCTGAAAAGCAGAAATTATGTCACTTACATCATCACTGTTTTTGGAAAATGAAAGAATGGTTTTCAATAAAAAAAATAAAAAAAATTGAGGCATTCTTGAAAATTTTCTCATGGTGGAACATTTCTTCCATGTATCAATTTTCCTTACTTGTTTAAAAACCTTATCTTTTATCTTTTCCTTTTTTTTAAAACTGCTTTTTACAAAAACATCATTATTACCTGAATTGCTGACAACAACTCCAACATCGGTTGTATGTTGGAGAAAGACTAGGTGACGATAACGTTTGAGGAGGGTCGAGAACATATCCATCAATCTCTGAGTAAGCTGCATGATCAGAATGTTCAGTGAACTCTAATTCATCAATATCAGATGCACTGTGGACAGATAGAAGTGCCTCTTCATCCAACATTTCTTTAAAACCTGCTGACAGTTTTCAGGAGGCGCATAATCTTTTCTTGACATAAATGTAGAGGTGGCATACTGGGTTCAGCAATGTGACATACATAACAAAAGGTTAATTAGGGAATTCAGAAGCCAGACTGAACAGATTGGCTAGGCAAATTGTTGTTGGGGATTGTTACTAGGAGGGTAGATGGAGGATGAGGGCTTAACAAGGCGGTAGTCTGTTATTCACAGACAGATATAACTCACTGGCATACTCTGTATGCCAGCTCCTCCAATTGAGGGTTAAAAGAAAGTGCAGCTTTTTATATGAAAGACAACTGAAATATAATGCTGGGGAACAGTTCATCAGATTATTTCCTCTTCATATTTACTGTATATAGGTACATTTGCAGATGATCCTCCTTTTGATTTTTAATAACTGACAAATAAAATCATTAATGCCATGTGAAATCTTCATGAGAAATTTTGGCTGATTTTAGATTAAGTCTGGATTATTAGTTTCATTCATGTCAACCTATTTACTGAGCTTGTCTAAGATGTGTATTTGATTTTAACAAATAAAATAATATACCACTGTAAGGAATGTGTTGTAATTTGAATTAGATAAACATTCCTAGCAGATTGCTTGAACAGGTGTTCTGTAATTTGTATGCATATAACAAAGTGAGCTTATAATTTGGCAGGATTGCTGTAAATGATATAAAGCTTTCAGAAACATACAGATATAATAAAATTTACTTACATTCACAAAGCATTAGGAAGACAGTCTAGGACAAAAGTTTATCATTGATTTTGTGTTTTTTCATTCAAGAAAATCATTTTGAAAACTGAAAAAGCAATATAATACAAATCTGTTCTTAAATTTTATTAATCGGATATAACCAGTTATTGAAATGTTTTTTTTTACAGGTATATTTCTGTATCAGTCACTGTTCTCACCTTCTCAACAAGTGCATAAAATAGCAAAACCAACTACGACATCACGTAGTGACAACCTACTCTGCGACTCTCCAGATGGCACAACAGGTGTGTGTTACCAAGAGGATGACTGTGAAGAGCTAGGAGGCTTATCACTTGCACCCTGTGATGACAATAAGGGAATCTGCTGTTTGGGTTAGTATGTCTTCTAGGAAACCAAAGTTTTTATTTGCTTTTCCACATGAAGCAACTGGATATGAAAACCTTAATTTCATCACTGTCATTCATCTTAATCCATTACCAAACATCATTACTATGGAAAAATTATATAAATGCAAATAGTAGAAATGTGTTTTAATTTATATGACATTAAATACCAGAAAAAAATGCTAGAGAGTCAGAAATGCCTAAACCACTTAAGATAAAATATCTCTTGAGAAATGATAGATTAATAAAAAGTCTTGAGATATTTGTGAATGAAGAATAATGGTGTTTGGCAAATTATAAATGAAGATTCAGACAAGGAAAAGGTAAAACAGAGTTGTGATAAAGGTGATGGTTGCCATTCAATTGGTATATACATTAGACATACTGCTACATGGAAAGATAAATATTTATATCCAAACTTTCACTACTACCCCCCCCCCCCCCCGCACAAACTTTTGCAAGCTAATCTAGTTCACTGGTATATTTTCTTTAGATAGACCACAGTGCGGACAGTCGATATCTCCTTAAAACTTTATTGTGTTTTCCAGGTGCTTATGTTATGATTTCTAACAATCCCAACCCTCTACCTTTCATTTTCATCATGATAAGGGAGTTCCCTCACAGAGGCTTGCTTCCATCACCAGTAATTAAGTTTTCACTTTCTCACCGGTCATTAAAAATTGTCTATCTGCCCCTCTTGGTCTCGCAGTTTTCCACACCAAGAACAACAATATTTCCCTAGTAACCAAATATCTTTCTGCATTCAAATGTCATGTCTTCCAAGTAGCCAGATTACAGTCACACATCCTATTCCTAACAGCATGTCTTAAACTTAATATTCCCCCTAATGGCCTCACAATAAAATTGCCCATATTTGGTCCCCCCCCCCCCCCCAACTTCACCCTCTCTTACACACATTTCTGTACAAACAGTCCTTAGCCTTAACTGCCCTGGTGCTGCAACTATACAGTGACTTGGCCAGTCAACACTCCAGACAACTTATTTCTCTAAACAAAATACTGTTGCTTTCAACCCCACATGTCCTCCCTCACCTTCAAACAAATCATACAACAGGCCATAGAATCTATGAACAGGCATGCTCATAACCATCTATGAAAATTGTCCACTCTGTACCACTCCCATCTCAAAACAGGACAACCTCTTCCCTGCAAATTACCAGGTTACCAACCCAGTTGTCAACCACCCCTCATTTCCTCATGACCATCTATTGCCTAGTTCTTCAACATACCTCTACCAACTCCCTTAAAACCCACACCTCACCCAGCCAATCTGAATCAAGCTGTGAGACCCAAATGGCCTGTTATTAATCTGTCTTCTTCCCCACTCTTAGAACCACAACTCTCAGTATTCTCCAAGGGTCTCACTTTCTCACCCACTCCCAAATTTGACCAGACCACCCTAGTATGTGACTCCTTAGCATTCTGCCGCACACTCCACTGGAAGTACTACTTTGCCTGGAAGAGCAGCAATCTGGACACTTGGAATGACTTGGAGCCCACTCTCCAAAGATTCAAACCATCCTCCATTCTTGATCCACCGCCTCTCCCACAAAACCACCCTCTCCATTTGTTTCAGGATCTGGTTTCCACCAGTTTGGCTTCTCCGAGTTTGGTGAAATCACTACCCAGTGGCACCAATCTGACTCTTTCAGAACCCAGGGCCATCAGGGGGCTCTCCTCTGATCCAGGCTTGATCATTCTACCAGCAGACAAGGGTTCAACCATGGTGGTCATGAACCATTGTGATTACATTAGAGAAGCACCACACCAGCTGTCTGACACTAACAGTTGCCGCCCCTCAACCATGATCCCAAACCTGCAGTCAATGATAGAATAAAAGCTTATACGAGGGTGAGACAAATGAAAACCTTAAATTTGTGATAAAAAAAATTGAAATTTCGCGCCGTTATCCTGTAAGTTGGTAAGCATGCTACAAGCAGCGTGCAGAATGGCCTGTAGGTGGCAGCATTGTGCAGATGCACAAATACCGTCGCAGTATCAGTATAAAGATGGCTGCCCCACTTTATACTTGAACCAGGGAAGAACAGCATTCTGTTATTCGGTTTTTGAGTAGTGCAGGTGTGAAACCTATTGAAATTCATCCAAAAATGAAGGTTCAGTACAGTGATGCATGTCTGTCACAGCAGCAAGTCTATGAATGGAGTAGGAAGTTCGCAAATGGTGTGACTTCAGTGGAAGATGCTCCTCGTCCAGGTCAGGCACAACGAGTTGTGACTCCACAGAACATTGCAGCAGTTGAAGCCATAGTGATGGAAAATCACCAAGTGACACTGAATGACATTGCAGCATGTTTAAAGATTACTCATGGTTCAGCACACCACATTGTGCATGATGTGCTCCAGTTTCACAAAGTTTCTGCAAGGTGGGTGCTACGGCAGCTGACTCCTGAAATGAGAGAACGACGTGTTGATGCTTGGGAAGAACTTCTTCGGCACTTTGAACGAGAAGGTGATGGCTTCATTGCAAGAATTGTTACTGGGGACAAAACCTGGGTTCACTTCCACCAACTGGAAACAAAGAGAGCGAGCAAGGAATGGCGCCATTCCTCATCACCAAAACCAAAGAAGTTTCGAACAGAACCATCAGCAGGGAGGGTTATGCTGACTCTCTTTTGGGACGAAAAAGGCTTCATTTTGGAGCATTACATGCCTAGAGGGACCACTGTCACCAGTGCATCATACACAGATCTCCTAAAAAATCATCTTCAGCCTGCAATCAAATCAAAGTGATGTAGATTGCTGTCACCAGGTGTTCTTTTGCAACATGACAATGCAAGGCCCCACACTGCCCGTACAACAGTTGCAACAATCACAGACCTGCATTTTGAGTGTCTTCCTCATCCACCATACTCACCAGACCTTGCACCAAGTAATTTCCATATGTTTGGACCACTCAAAAGAAGCAATGGGAGGAAAGAAGTTCCGTTCTGATGAAGAGGTACACCACGCGGTGCATGAGTGGTTGCGCGGACTAGCAAAAGAATTTTTTTTTCTAAAGGAATTTATGCACTTTGTAAGCGCTGGAGGACTTTCATTGAGCGTGGAGGAGATTATGTTGAAAATTGATATAGCTTTGTACCACTTCTGAACAATAAATAATATTTAAAAAAATATTTAAGGTTTTCATTTGACTCACCCTCGTATACAGCTTAGTGGACCCCTCCAAGGCCTCATTCCCCATTCTGTCTCGCTTCTCACTCCAAAAAAGCCACGCACACCTTCCCTATACATACTTCCTAATGTTCTTAAGCCTGGCAACCCAGGACACCCCATAGTTGCTGCATATGGCTCACTGACTGAGCGTATCTCTACCATGGTGGACCAGCATCTACAGACCATTATTACCCAGCTCCTCTCCCACACCAAAGACACAAATATTGTAAATAAAACTTTCCGTTGGGTAAATAAGCACCAGTTGCATCTCTATGTTGGGACTGCTGAGTGAAAAGACATCAGATGTTCTATAAGTTAGAGATGGAAACTGGAACTTTGAATAAGGCGCATAGATCAAAGAACTTACAGAGTATGATAGACAAGTTTAACTTAATACTATTAGTCAGGTTAAGATGAAAGCATAACTATCACAAGAATTAAAATTTAAGAATATTCCAACATAATTGGTACATATGTACATGAACTGCACAAGAAGAGAATGATAGCAAAATAATGTGTCAACAATACAAAACAAATTAGGTCAACAAAAGGTAAGGAAAATCTGATTACTATGGAATTCTCTAACATTGAAAGGGTAACAGTTTAACATTGAAGAGAAAAAACTCAGCAAACATATTATATTCAAGACTAAAACAAGAGGAATAGACAATGTAAAGTAATTGAATCAGAGGTATCTGTCTAATATCATACAGCACCACCTTTTGGCCAAATGATGGTAGTGATTTGTCCCAGCATGGAATCAACATTCGAAAGTTATACAGATTCACATCCCCTGAACAAACTCTTACAGTTCACAAAGATTTGATGGAGGGGTTCAGAGGTTGGAACATCACTTTCAAAGGCATCCTAAACATTCTGTATGAGATTAAGATCGGGTGACCTTTTTGGCCAGAAAAGCAAGTTTACATCTATAGAGTGTTCATCAAACCATTCAGATACAGTTAAGGGGTGATGACATCGTGTATTGCGTTGTTGAAGGAAGAGGTCTCCAATGGGATGTTGTAGACCAACAAACCATACTACATGATCATCAAGGATATTCTGGAAATGTTAACCTGTAAGGGATGATGTCACACCAGGAGTCCATGTAAACAGTCTCTAGATAATATTGCCACTTCTATCGGCTTGTAGGTTACCCTGCTGATTTAGAAGCATTCATCACTTCATAGAATTTCTGCTATGCTTATACACTGCCTTTGATATATACAGATGTGAATCTAGACTCATCAGTCCAGGAAATATTTTCTCTTATTTCTAGGGTTTCGTGGTTCCTGCACACATGATAATCTTTTCATACTGTGATGTGTGGTCAGCAGAGGTACCTTCATGGCACAATGATCTCTGTACCCCTTATCAAGAAGATAGTTTTCAGTAGTGTGGTTGTTACACAATGTTGTGCCCCAGGGCTAAATTGCCATGTGCACTTTTGCACTGTGGCTCACCTATTTACTGTAACAATGTGACCTAGACAGCAATGACCTTGCTCAACATCATGCTGTTGTATATGGCAATAAGTCCTGGAAGTGATGGTTACATTTGAATTTATGTATTTGCAGTACATCCTCAACTGCTAAAAATCCCAATACTTGCACAACTTTTGACATGAAATGAGCCATTCTTCAGGCCTCAACAACTTGCCCACAAGCATATACAATCAGGTAATTCCACTTACCCACACTGCACTCAATTATAACTGGTCCCATAAACATCATGCCTCGAATTGTTATTTGCTAAAATCATTTCCTTTTTGTTTGCACCTAAAGTGCCATATTTTCACAATGCCTGCTATCTCTAATACAACTGCTCTTCAGTATATATTTGGAATAATCTAGATGTAGATGAATATCAATTAAATCATACCATGGCTAAACAGAGATTCAGAAACCAGAATTTGGACTGCATAGCCAGGAATGGATAATAATTAATTATATACTGGAATTTAAAAGACCACTGAGCTGACATATAATAAAAACACTTGTTGTAGGCAAACTAAAAATATCTTCACATGAAATTGAAATTTAAAGAAATTGTAAATGTGGAACTGAAGAATTATTGTGAAGCAAAATCAACTGAAATTGATTGGAACACACTTAAGAGAGTGATAGTTAAAGCAGAAAAAGAAGAAGTACAGGACAGTGGTTCAGTGAAGGAAGCACAAAACTTTCACAGTTCAAATGATACAGTAAGTTTGTCATTTTCCTAGAAATCAAAATTAAAGGTGGGATCTTTATGGTTCACCATCAAGGTCATTAGAGCTAGGAGAGGGTAGCGGACATGAATCTAAATGAAACCAGCTTTGGATTTTATCCATCCTGTATTGATTTTGGGAAACCAAGAGAAACTGAAATCTATATTCCTGGACCAGGGATTTCTCCCCCTCCTCCCCAGTGTCAAGCCCAAGTACTTCTGCTTACCCACCAGACATAAAGGTCATGAAGATTGGCAGAAGTGACAGTATTAACAGCAAAAAAAACTTATAAAATAGGGACAGAGTATTAGAATAAATAAGAGAATTCTATTGTTGTGGGATAAAATTTATAGCTGATGGATGAAGCAACGATTATAACAAAGGTATTTTATCTCCAACAGACACAGGCTTTCACCAGAAAAGAAACATTTCTGTATTGAATAAAGACCTGGATGACAGTGCTGTATGGCAGATAAGTTTGGACTTTTGAGCATAGCAGAAAGAATTAAAGTTGAACCATTTCATATCTAATGCAAAAGAAAATTGTTAAAAACTAAGAAGCAGTAAAATACAAGTTAAATATATTCTGGAAGGATGGCTAAAAAATGGAGGTTGTGAAAGAATCTGACCAAACAGAGAATTCTGTTGTCCAATAAATTAGTTTATTTATTTTGGGCGAGACTCTTTCAACTCCATCCTTATCAAACAAATCCCTGTTTACCTGTTTTGCATTCATCTCATCAGTGCCTGTGATTTCACGGTCATGTAAACACCGTTCTCATCTATGAAAACCCTTCCATGGTGATGTATAAATTTCTACACTATCGTGTCCTCTGCTATGGTAGGTGGTGACATCTTTTGTAATAATAATATTATTAAATCCCATGTAACCAATTGCAGCCATTCTGATTTATCTTTTGCATTTCTTCCTTTGTTACATTCTTTCCATTTATTTTCTGTGTCTCTGTAAGTTGTCCCATCTCCGATCTGATTACAATGTTGCTACAGTTGTAACGTAGTTGGCTTTATTGGCAACTGAGAAAACGAGAAGGAAGAGTGTTTGTTATCGGTTTTAGTAGGTTACCCAAAGTAATATTTCCCCCAAAAGATAACACTAATCAGGTGTAGAGGAGAATGTAAGACTCACATTGGTAGTAGTACGAATTTTCGGAAGGAAGTTATGAGCAATCTTTAAGTCCGAACAGAGACGCTGTGTGGCAGTGATGACGCAACAGCCGGCAGGTTAATAGAAGTATGAAAGAATGGTAATAAATGAATTAAGATACCAGGCTGAAAGTATCAAATCCTTGTTTAGAAGTACAAAACATGGTTTCCAACTGAATTTAGAGTAAATATGACTAATTTTAAGGTACTTTTTCAATAAAGGAAAAAATAGTAAGTCGAGAATAAAATAAGTAGTCAAAATAAAATTATGTCCGATTAAAGACCTTCTTGTGAAAAGATGATGACAGCAGTTTGAGATCGTTGAGTTGAGTAGAAATATGTTAAAAGTAATTCCAAAGCGAAAGCGGTTAAAGCATCGTAGCTATCCAGGTTGTCGAGAATGGGTAGAAATGAAAGTTGACCAAGGGGAAAGGAAAAACTAGAAGAACATCTGGGAGGCAACCTATTTTTATGAAAGTACAATTTTTTTAAGTAAGTTTGGCGGAAAGTTTTATCAAAATAATGCACTCTCAATATAAGATATTTAATTTCAAAGTAATTATTCTGCATTCCATGATGGCTGACGAGAAGGGTTGAAAACTTTGAGAGGCGATATCTTTTTAATGAAAGGGTTTTAGAAGGTAGTGAGATATACCAAATTAATTGTCAAAAGCTGTAGAATTCCTGAAGATTAGAACACTCGCGCTAAAACAAATAGTTTGGAAACTAGATCTAGAAAATAGGTTTATTTGATTTCGGAAATTAATAACAACAAAAGGAGAGCAGATAGGAAAAATTTTATAAGGATAGAAAATGCTTAGGATGAGGAACTCTACGTAATCACAAAGTTTCAGGAAAATCGGAAAAACTTGTGGGGAAAGCCTTTGTGAGCGGAGCTGGGAGAGAGCGCATAGAGACGCTAGATGAGTGGAAATTCCAATCAGGCTTGGGTGAGCCTATATAAGATACCTGAGGCGGGACCTCAGCCGCATTAGTTTCGAACTGGTTAGAGGGTGAAGGAGTGAAGTGTGGGCGAGCATTATGGCAGTGTCGCATGGTGTGGGTGTCGCGTTAGAACAATCATGAATAAACGAACTTGGAATATTTGTAGACGGCAACTATAATTTTTGAAACAGATTATTAATTTAACAAACTTCTTTTCCATAATTTAAATTTGACAATTTGTATGATTTTGTTTGAGGTTTCAAGTGGAGTGAACTTTTTATTGTGTCTGAATTGAGTGTATGCAATTATCGTGGCATTAATCTGCAATTTTCGGAAACGGAAGTCTTTCTGGTAACAATTTCTGTTGTCAGAGTGAATATTTCTTTAAACGTTGAACAATAAAATACTGGACTTTAAAATCTGTGTTGAGAACAATCTTTAGATATTAACCTTCATTGAAAAATCCCATTATTAAAACCATTTGGGTTGGCGGCCGTTCTAATTAAATTAAATATTGCAGAGAAGAAAGTATAGGAAAGAATTGACTTTGTGAACATTGGGGACTCCATCACCCCAAAAAGAGTTTTTTTTCCTACACAGTGATCCTTCTATTTTTTCATTCATTTAGTTTGTTTTGTACACCTTCAAAATCTTGCTTCCTTTCACATCACAGGGTATAGTTATGTATAACCTTGTTTATCACCACACATTTGTCCACTCATAACCTAGAACATCATAGCAACCACAGCTTATTTGCATAATTGTCTCCAAGTTGCACAAATACAGTTAGCACTTCCAGAAAATCTCTGTTTTTTGTGCCTTCCTATGTCCCCTTTTGTATTTATTTAATGCACAAACTCTAAACTACATCCATTTCTTAACCTACGTTTACACTAACACCCTCTCACTGATCAAATTATTTTGGGTCTGTTCACCATTTTTGCTCATCCCATATCAGCCAGTTTTACTTACATCTGGGATTTTGTGGCCCCATTCACATGCCATTCTGTGAACTATACTCTAGTACTGTCAAATATTTATATTGCTACCAAACATAGAATATTTGTGTTAATTAAATTCAAATCCTAGAATTTTATTTAGAGTATGAGTACTATTAAAATCTAAATATGTAAGAATAAAGCTATTTAACTTGTTACAGTTGAGAAAAGCTGTAGGAATATTACAATGGAGCCTGTATCATATTTTGTAAATCCAAGTTATCCAAGTCAAGACAAGATGGGAACATTTTGTGATTTCAGAATTGATGTAACATCTGACAATATTTGCCAGCTACGGTAAGAAGCTATATGCATTTCTAAGATTGAGCTCTTATGAAATTAAATTTTGGATGAAGAAAATAATACTGTGATCACATATTTTTCCATTATTCTTAGAAAGAACATTTTGAATATTTTTTCTGATCTTCCACAGAAATGGAATTCCATTTTTCATTGCTTTTTTACTAACGCTTCTTTATGTGAGGTCATGTAAATCCATTAATTCCTTCTGAAATAAAAGATACTAGTAGGGAATTTAGTCTACAGTATGTAATTTTTTTAGTTATTAATGTAAAATTTGACATTGATTAATGTATAAATAATGTTTAACTGAGTGTTTGCTCTACTGACAGTTAAACATGTTACACATATACTTCACTTCATCTAAATCTGAAATGGTATATTATGGTACTGTTCTTTCTTAGTCATAAAGCTAGTAGCCTAAAAAACTAAGTTTGTGTAGACTGTCAATAGTTTAATCATCAACAAAATTGATAATGCTAAATGTTTTGTTTTGATGTACAAAACATCTTGACACAAAACAGCCTTATCATTCATGTTACAATAGTACAAACATTTTGTCTTATAGCTGAGAAAATCCATTCTTCTGCTCCATAACCTAAGTATTATGTATATTTGTTTAATTTTAAATGTGAAATACTGAAATATTTACAAAAAGATATTGATTTAAATAGCTTATGATAAATATCTAATTCCAGTATGGACTTTGAGCAGTTTTCTATTATGGGACCACACAAAACGCTAGGGATATGCCGAAGTGACCGCTTTATTGTTACAACATCATTACCAAATGGAATCGGACTGTCTGAGCTTTGTGGAGAAAATGCTGGGCAGCATAGTAAGTATCTTTTAATTTAAATTAAATATTGTTCAGACTAGTTAAGGTATAACAAGTTAAGAGACAAAAGATAGCATACTCATGATCTTATGGATACAGTACAAAACAATTATTAACAAAGCAACTCTTTTTTTTTCTAATCATATGATGAATATGGTATAGCATATCAGTTACAACTGTAAAGTATGCCACAAATATTATTATTTGGCATAAAAAAAAAGCTTCACAAGTGTGACTAAATCTTAGGAAGCACAAAACTGTGAAAAAAAAAATAATTACTTCTCTCAATTATCATTCATTATTATTATTATTATTTTTGAATGTTTCCACTTTTGAAAGTCCCCTGGCACACATTGTTCTGACGCTTTGCTTATTATGAAAGTATGTTTCAATTTACTACTGGCTTGCCAGGCCTGTTGTTGTTTTGATTGGGGTAAAAGGGAAGGAGGGGGTGAATGGATATTTTGTGTTTTATGTTCAGTGAATTTTTGACAACATAATGTGCCATCATCTTTAGGTTACATCTGCTGACTGGCATGATGAGCTTTAACCTTATTAAAACTATTCAGTTTCCAATTCATGAAGTAGATGAAGTTCAGTATTGCCAATCTTAGTAACATATTCTTATGGCTCTACGCCACGGGTGGATCCAGGGGAGGGGGGCAGCTAGGAGGGCTTAAGCCCCCCCCCCCAAAAAAGTAACTAGAGCCACCTCCGACGTTGTAATTTTGGAGACCTTTTTTTTTTAGTTCTATGGATTCGAGGCCTGAGGGTACTATTAAATGTTACCTTTTACCCAACTCAAGCCCCCCCCCCCCAAAGCCAAATCCACTGAAGGAAAGCCCCCCAACCAAAATCCACTCAAGCCAAGCCCCCCCAAACCAAAGTCCGCTCAAGGCCCCCCCCCCCCCAAAGCAAAATCCTGGATCCGCCCCTGCTCTACACCACATCGACGATAATTTATATCAACTTATAAAATCCGGACTGACAGTGAATATGGCTAATATAAATATTTGAAACAGTTTATGTTCCAGTTGATGCAGTGGCTGGTAGTGCTTCAGTCTCCATCATGATAATGACATCTGGACTAAAGCCATACCAGTGGAGGATTCGTATAACACAAATAGACTGTAAAGAACAAGTAAATATGGTTGGCAAGTATTATTCATAAGGAATTTTTAGTTTATTTGTTGAAGTTAAGATTTATTAAACAACATGTTTTTAAGTGAAACTGATTAACAGTATATCATAAAATTTAAATAAGTTTTTGATTCTTGTGGGTATATAGAATGGTGTAGTTCATATTTCCGTAATTAGTGCCACGCAAAACAATTTTCAAAAGTGTTTCTTGAAAGTAAATTATGCCTACAAAAGGTAATAATATACATGTATATAAATGATCACTTGGACGGCAAAGATCCTTGAGAGCAAACTCATGTTGATCATACAGAAATAAATTATCACTGAGCAGTAAAGCAAAGTGTGTGGGATTATTGGCCAGGATATCCTTAAAGATTTCAACCACCAAGTGACAGAGTTTTCAGTTTTGCTGTGCAGTGTGCCTCTTGTCATGGCCACCATAATGTAACCCAGTAACCCTATAAGGTAACTTGAACCTACAATTTAATGTGAAATCTGAACCATGGAGCATCCTAATGTATTTCATATGAACAAAGCAAAGCTCTCCAGAGGTGAATGTTTGATTAAGAGCTTGTAACAATTCTGGCTGAGACTGGGATTCAAACTGGGAAACTTCTGATAGAGGACATGAAGGCAGTATAGAACAACATTTATCTCAAAGTGTTAATAATATCCATCCAACATTGGAATTTCTAATATATGGTCCTGCTTTTGTGTTTGAATACTTGAGGATCATATTGAGAAGGGAGTGGAGAGGACACTTGAAATTGAAGGCTCTCTAGCTTAGAAATCAAGATTCCTAGTGTGCAGAATGAGACTCATAAGAATTGAATAAGTGTGAGAATTCCTTCCATATAGCTTACCAACATTACACATGTCAATAAAAAACGGTAAAGGTAGCCCCCTTTACAGTATTCATAGTCCTTTGAGAAATTTGTGTAGATCTCAGCATTAGACACAGAGGAGGCATATCCAGCACCACATAATGACTGCTTTTATCCACGAAGTGCTTCCTTCATAGAACTCATTTAACAGTAGGCTGAGTAGGCTGTGTAAGGATTTGAAATGTTTTTTCCTAGTCAATTCAAAGAACTCACCAAGTTAAAACAATAATATTCAGTGGACAATTCACATTGGTTTAAGTTTGAGTAAATCTTAAAACCTCAGCTATCTGGTCCTTGACCTATAAATCAGCTAACTTAGCTTTCTGTGTGTGTATGTTAAAGTCTGATGGCTCACCAAGATCATTACAGCCAGGAGAGAATGGGGGACAAGGATTTGGCCACTGATCTGCAAGGTTCAAAGAACTTATATTCAAACATGTAACTAAGTAGCATAAAATACTTACTTAGAAATAGTAATCATAAATCAAACAACCAAGATTAATACCAGATTATCAGTTTTGGAAAAAATATGTTATTTGAATCTTTTGAAAAATTTGATCTTTTTAAATTATCATTAACTCTTTTACCTAAAAGATCAGATGTATTACTTTTACCATTGATATAGTTTCACATTTTAATCTATTTAAAGCTTCTACATTCTCATGTAAATATTGAAAACATTATTACATTTCATTAACTGCCATCAATATTCATATTTACAATAAAATTTGTTCATAACAGGTATTTTCATCCTTACACTGTGGATGTTATCAGAACCATTTAAAAAGATACCCATTAATTTAACACTACAGCTATGTAGGTAATATTGTTGGCATTAAATATATACACACATTTTTAGAACTTGGCTACTTTTGTGTAACATTTTACTGTAAATTTTGTACATAGATATTCATTGGTTTTAAAAATTTATTGAGGCTGCATGATTTTTAATAAGATAATACTTTGTTTCATGTTTAAAGGCACAGGATGTTTTGTTGGTTATGGATACAGGCAACCTTTTGTATAAAGCAGTTGTTTTGTTTCACAAATTGTAATTATGAATTTTATTGGTGAGTTAACTATTCATGTAGTATATAATAAACATGAATCTACTTTTATGTGTGAACACACATTACAAGTTTCTTTACCAATCATATCCACTGAAAATATAACTTATCTCTCTAATATAATTTTTCAGCTACTTATTTAGCATTTCAGATTGAGTATAGTGACAGAAACTGTCACATACCAATTCACACATTGTGAGGCTAGTAAATCAGACACAATGTATGACAACACATTATTAAGAAGCATTTTTATGCAGGCACACTGCCACAGACACATAGATTTAGAAACTTTATTGCTTTAAAGGTAACTGTATCACATTAATAGCTATATTACACCCACTATCTTGAGTTTTGGACCCAAAAAAGTTGAAATGTTGTCATATTCAAAATAAAGATCTAAATATTATTTTACTATAATCAATTTTCTGTATCATTCACACATGTAATTAATAATTCTGACAACAATTATTTAACTATTGTCAGTATTATGTAATTAAAAAAAAAAAAAAACTTTGGACAAAATTATTTATAAAATGGAATTACCTTAAAAATTCATTCCAAAAGTCAATAATACACAACTTAATGAGAAATAATCACTGTTTTTGTCATTTGGCCATTAGTATCTGCTACTCCCTTGTAGTTCATTTTGCAGGTATTTCAAGATGAGATTAATTTTTATGCCTACATTTTTTAGCACCACCAGGATGTTTACAGTACCACACAGATCTCACAGGAAATATACAGAGCTTCAACTATTATGATGGAATGGGTCATTATCAAAGCAACCTTGACTATGCCATCTGCATTCGTCGCTCTCCTAATACATGTCGAGTTGAATATAGACAAGCAGAAAACTCCAAATTCTCAATTGATTCTGCAGATAGTAAGTTCTTTCAAAGCTACTTTTATGATAGCGTAAGCAGTAAAACTATAATAATGAAGTGGAGAACTGAAATCAAGATTTTTATAAAATCTGGCAATTAGCTATCTGATTAACTTACTGACTTTAAGAACAAAGTTTTTCATAGGACAACTTTTGTCCTTTGCCAAATGTTAATGTTTTTATTGTTCTTTCATACTTCTATCCACCATCACTAAAATAACAACAATAAAAAAAGCTTGGAGGAAATCTAGCATTTGAGAAGTTTAATGAAAAAATAACAATTGAAAATTAATATAAAAACATTTGCAAATCTAGTCCACATTCTAAATTTCTCCAACCAAACAAAGCCCCATATTACATACCCACGTCTCTCCTGTTCTTGATTGTATTAACAAAATCCTTTGCTGGGGGTATACGAGTACCAACCACATTAATTCCCTAAAATACACATGATTTCTCAAAAACAGTTCCCAATAGGGCCTGCACATGCATCAGCAGACCACTCAACATTACTCCCCTCCTCCCCCCCCCCCCAAGTATGGTGCTAATCTTTTCATCTCCACAATACAACCTACATCTTCAGTTACTTGCTTCACATATTCTAATCTTAGCTTAAACTTTTCCCTTCACTATCAAATTAACCAATACCATATGTCTTAAAATGTGACCTACGATCCTGTCCATTTTTTCTGTAAGACTCTTCCACAAACTTTTTTCCTTGCCTATCATTTACAAAACACATTCATGTCATAATTTATCTGTCCAATTAATATTGAGCATCCTTCCTTCTATAGCACCACATTTCAAATGCTTCAATTTCCCCTCTTTCTGGTATGCTTCACTACCATAAAGTGCTGTGATCCATATATAGAGTTTTAAAAAGTTTTTTCTAATCCTTGATCAATATTTAAACTAAAAGATTTATCTTTTTCATGAAGGCTCAATCACTAATGCTATTTTGCTTTTAACATCATTCCTGCTTTAGCCAAAAGTAATAATTTTACATTAAATGCAGCAGAATTCACTTACTTCTCTTATGGCATCTGATCCTATTTTTATATTTAATCTACTACTATTGCTGTCATTTCTATTACATTTCATCACTTTAGTCTTCCTTTGATTAAAATTTAGTCCAAAATATTCCTTCAGTACCTTGTTCATGCCATTCAGTACCTTCTCAATATTCTAAGTCTGTTCTGCTAATGACAATGTCATCAGCAAATCACAGCACATTGATTTTTTTTTCTTGAACACTTATTCACATTAAAAAAAAAAATTTACCTCATTTATTGCTTCCTCTGCATACAAGTTGAATATTAATGGGGATAGAATACAACCTTGTCTCACACCCTTTTTAACAGATGCACTCTGATGGTCCTCTATTTTGATTGTAGCCATCTGATTCTTGTATAGATTATAAAGTATTCTTCTACCTTAATACTTCAGACCTGATTTATTTAAAATTTTGTCCAACCTTAAACTATCAAAAACTTTTTCTAACTGATCAAACAGCAGAAAAATATCTTTGTTTTTCTTGATCTGCCCTTCAAGTATTAATCTAAAAAGCCAGAATTGCTTCCTTGTAATGCAGTTTTTCCTAAATCCAAATTGATCATTGCCTACTATCTCTTCTATTATCATCTCTATTCTTCTGGATATTATCCTGGTCAGAAGTTTTGAAGCATGTGATGTTAGACTGATAGTGTGATTATTCAAACATTTGCTAGCTTGAGCTTTCTTTGGAAGTGTGAAGAGGGTATTTTTTATTAAAATCAGTTGTAATCTTTCCTGTTTCATAACTGTTTGATATCAGTGTGAGTAATCTTTGGATTCCTTAATCTTTTTAGGGTTTTCAGAAGCTCTGTAGGGAACTTAATAATTCTGCCTTATTTGATTTCAAATCTTTTGAAGATCTATAAAATTCTGTACTTTATACAGGATATCCTAAGTCATCAATGTCAACATTGCCTTCTTTTCCAGGCTTCTTATCATCAGCTTCGATGTTTATGAATCTTTTCTCAAAACTTTGTCTGATCCTTTTATAGACCACATCTACTATATCCACAACCATTTTCTTTTCTACTTCTTCACACTTTTCTTGCAGTCATTTTTCCTATGGCCACTTTTCTTTTTATTTCTTGCATTTCATGTTTATTTGATTTCTAGAATGTCTCTTCCTGCTTCAGCCTGACCATTTTTATGCCATCTCCTCTGATCCATCAACTCCAAAATTTCTACTGTGATCCTAGGTTATTTGGCAGCTTGTTTCCTAAAGCCTGGTGTTTCCTTACCAGCTTTGATTATTTATCTCTTTAATTCATTCCATTCATCATCAGTTGAACTCCTTTTATTGTTAAGTTCCTTAAGAAAAACTTGACCCAAAAATACTTACTTCCTGATACCAGTTTTCGCATTAATAGACCATGTCATAAAACTTACTGCATGCACCCTACCACTAGGGAAATATTTTTTTACTATTTGGAATGCTACTGCACCATATCACCTTACTTATATCAGTATACTTTCAAAAACTGTTTAAAGGGTCCTTAACACACTCAAAACCAACAGCAGATCATTTTAGAAGCATTTTCCAGTAGTTTGGGAGTCAGAAAATATGTTAGTAAGGAGAGTTTGAGCTATTTTATAAGTTTTTGAAGGTACTATAAAGAAATTTAAACATTTTTAGAAGCCTTTTGGCCACATTCATCTCCAAGGTGTAAAACAAGATGACAATTCAAATTAGATCTAACACTTGCATTTTAGAAAATTATATTAAGGAGATATCGTGAAGTTGTATTTTGAGAACATACCTTTATACCGTGGGGTAATTACGAGGTATTGGCAACCGTAAATAGAATCACTTAAGGGACCAGACATGATCATATTAAAGACAAGCTGCTGTATGCTACAACCCCATTTCAGAGAGTTGTTTTATAACCACATATACCAACTCCACTGTTTCAAGTGTTCTAGTTCATATACAGGACTCACAACAACCAAAAGTTTACAAGCAAAAAGTTTTCACTTGAAAATCTAGTTTATTCAGTGGCTGCCCATGCCAGTTAGCATGATTCCAACAATCTTAAAAGTTCGAGACATCAGAGTCTATCCATAAATCACCACCCATTCTTAACTCCTTGGTGGGAACTATCTTATTAACATATCTGTAACACCAGAAATATGCCTCACATCAGTCTCCAGTAATAACCTTCCTTCCCTTTCCCTACTACTGGTAAATATTTAAATTATATGTTTAGTATTACATAACGTGCTTATTTCTATTGTATTTTAATATTATTATTTTTTTTTTTAACTATTTAAGTTTTAAAAAGTTTCTCCGTTCATATATACATACATTATTTTTATCACTTTTATTCAGTATTCCTCTTCTATGTAGTTTCCCCTCCTTGATGATGAACACTTTCCCACATCAGCATTATTATCATACTTTGTGGTGCCCCCATTGAAGGAAAAAAATAATTGGGGGAGTGAGGTCCCAATGTTCCAAAACTCATTTTTTTCCTATACTTTGTTCTCTGCAATATTTAATTTAATTAGATCGGTCGCCAACCCATACTGTTTTAACAATGGGATTTTCCAATGAAGGGTAATATCGAAAGATTGTTCTCAACACAGATTTTAAAGTCCAGTATTTTATTGTTCAAAGTTCAAAGACATCTATGCTCTGACAACAGGAGTTGTTACCAGAAAGACTTCATTCCGAAAATTTCAGATTAATGCCACAATAATTATCTACCCTCCATACAGACACAATAAAAGTTCACTCCACTCGAAACCTCAAATGAAATCATGCTACTTGACAAACTTAAATTTGGGAAAAGAAGTTTGTTAAGTCAACGATCCATTTCAAAATTATAGTTGCTGTCTACGAATATTCCAAGTCCAGTTATTCATGATTGGTCTACGCTACGCTGCTTGACACGACACCGGCACCGCTGTCCTTGACCATAACACCCACCCACACTTTACATGCTCACCCTCTAACCTGTTTTAGACTGATGCGACTAATGCAATTGAGGACACGCCTCAGGTCTCTTATATAGACTTCCCCAAGCCACGCTATCCCTGATGGAATTTTCCACTCCATCTGGCATCCTCTCTATGCTCTCTCTCTCTTACTGCGTCGGGTCACAAAGGCTTCCCCCTCAAGTTTTTCCGATTTTCATAAAACTTTGTAATAACGTAGAGTTCATCATTCTAAGCATTTTCTATCCCTATAAAATTTTTCATATCTGCTCTCCTATTGTTGTTATTAATTTTCGAAGTTCAATAAACCTATTTTCTAGATCTAGAGTCCCAACTATTTGTTCTAGCATGTTTGTTCTAATCTTCAGAAATTCTACATATTTTGAGGATTAATTTGGTGTATCTCACTCTCTTCTAAAAACCTTTAATTAAAAAGATATAGTCTCTTGAAGTTTTCATCCCTTCTTGGCGGCCATCATTGAATCCAGATTAAATACTTTGAAATTAAATATCTTATATTGTGAGTGTATTGTTTTGATAAAACTTTCCGCCAAACTTACTTAAAAAAATTGCGCTTTCATAAAAATAGGGTGCCTCACAGATGTTTTGTCTCGTTTACTTTGACCTTTGTCAATCTTCGTTTCTACCCCTTTTATACAATCTGGTTAGCTACGATACTTTAACAGATTTCACTTTGAAATTACTTTTAAAATACTTCTACTCAACTCAACGATCTCAAACTGCTGTCATCAACTTTTCACAAGAAGACCACCTTTAACCCGATGTACTTTTCTTTTAACTACTTATTTTATTCTCGACTTACTATTTTTTCCTTTATTGAAAAAGTACCTTAAAATTCGTCATATTTACTCTAAATTCCATTTCAAACCATATTTTGTACTTCTAAACCAAGATTTGATACTTTTGCGGCGCCCGGTTTAAGGGCGCGTCGTCGATACTTTCATCCCTGTATCTAAATTCATTTACTATCATTCTTTCATGCCTCTATAACCTGCCAGCTGTTGTGTCATCAGTGGTAGAAAGCATCTCTGTTTGGATTTTAAAATTACTCATAACTTCCTTCCGAAAATTCGTACGACATTGAGACTACTATCAATGTGATTCTTAAATTCTCTTCTACACCTGATAGTGCTATCTTTTCAGGGAAATATCACTTTGGGTAACCTACTAAAACCAATACCAAGCATCCTTCCTACTCGTTTTCTCAGTTGCCAATAAGGCCAACTTTGTTACACCACCAAAAACTAATCACTTGTATCTCACCCATACAACTGCTATCGGCATTCACACACATGTAGCACACCACGTATTTTGTCATATCATCACACAATTAAGGGGTCAATTGAAATATAGTGTATATGTTTTTATCCAGTGTTTTGTGTTGTCATGGCCTTTCTGTTCCCAATTTGGAAGTGTTGGGTTTACTTTCAATATCTGTTAGCATTCAGAAATATAAGAACTCAACTAATAGGAACAACACTAACGGAGACAAAGTGTTCACGCTAAAGGCAGTATAAATAAAATAAATTAAAATAAAACCCCTAATAATAGAAATGCATTATGTAAGAAAATGAACACTTTTAAATGTTTCAGCTGATATATTTATTTACTTTGCACATTTATTTATATGCAAAAAAATCACTTTTAACCTTTAAATTTGACTTTGTTTCACTTGCCACTGCTGTTCACAGATTTCAATATTTCCTTGCATCTCAGTTTTGTACACACGATATAACAGCCAACCTCTTACTGGTGCCCCTTTTCCCTTACCATATCATTGTAGCACTTTATTTCTCCAACTTACATGAAGAACAAATTATAAAAATTTACTGTTTTTTCATCAATTTTTATGCTGTATAGTCAATAGCAACTTACTTCCATTTTTCCTGCAGAAACACTTATAACAATAATCACATTTTTTATTAGTATCAAAACTATTTTCATGAAATATGCTGTAGTACTAAGGTTTATAATACCTTTGGACTTTTTTCAGAATGGATAAGAATTAAAACGAATAATTAATGGCATTATTTACCTTTTTTGTGCTGCAGTTTTAAAGTACTGCCTTCACTAGTATAACTGTAATTTCTATTACACATTTAATGTTAATCACTGGTGCCATCAAAAATTATGTGGCTGTTTTAAGTCATAAAGATTTAAGACAAACTTTTTTTTAGGTGAGTATCTGGAGGATGGTATTGGGAGAGCAGGATCAGCTAGCTGTGACTTAACAACACATGATTATTTAAATATACCTGATGGGAGAGGGGAAATCAGTGAAGAAGATTCTGATCTCTTTCAAGATGTCAGTGGTTTCACATTAACATCAAGTGACAAATTTTGTGGAAAAAGTCTGTCTGGCCTGGCTGTAATAGAAGAAGCTGAACGACTTAAATCTGGATATGTATTAGATCCACCAGAAAATACTTCTATTTCCTCTGTTGTTACCAGTAAGTAGTTACTACTTTACTTCATCATAACAACACATCAAAGTAATGTAAAAAAAATGCAACTGCAAATCTTTAATAACCCCAATTTCTAACAAGAAATAATCCAATTTCCATTATTATATTAATAGTGATGAAGTTAGGCTCCTCCCTGTCCACACCTCATGTATTGAATTCTCCTATTCTTTTGACAATTCATTTAGTTTCTCCCCAAGTGCCTTATATTGCTCATTCTTTCTCTCTCTATGGTAAGCAACTAGGATGCTTATATTTCCTTTAGTATTTCCATAGATCTCTACCATACAAGAATACTACCAAGCAGTGTGAGTATTTCTGACTTGCCTGTGTAGCTGCATGCTGCATCCGGGAGGTGCAACAGACCTAGAATAAAATCCCAGGCTCTGTATACCAACTATCTTGATTGCAGATTTTAGATGGTTGGAGAAGAAGTTACTGAAGATTTGAAAAAAGTGGAGATATTAAGTAACTGGTTTGATTCGACCATTAGGGACTCTGATTCAGTAATGGAAGGGTATAAATCAGAGAATGTTCTTGTCGGCTCAGTTACAAATGAGCAGATAAAAAAATTTGAAATTCATGCTGAAGATATTATGAAGGTACTAAGAAAGCTAAAAAAGCATAAAGGAGCTGGTAGAGATATTTTACTTTAGATTTCTTAAAGGTAGAAGGATGCGACACAGAATCTTATCTTGAAATGTTATTTAGATTGAGTCTGAATACTTGCTGCTTACCAGAGGACTGGAAAAGTGTGATAGTAGTACCGGTCCGTAAAGGAGGGGTGAAAAACAGGGTTGAAAATTACTGATCAATCAGTTTGACTTCAGTAGTAGGTACATAAATGCAGAGATAGATATGCAACCACATCAGAAATGTGTGTGAGGAAATAATCTGGTTTTCAAATTGACACCATGACTTTAGGCAATGATATTCATGTGAATCTTAGTAAGTGGGCTTTGTGCAAGAAATATTGGATAAAATAGACAAGGGAGGACAAATTGATAGTGTAGCTCTAGATTTTTGTAAGGCATTTAACAGAGTGAGCTACAAAATGTTGCCAAATAAGGAAAAAAACCAGTAGAGTGGATGAAAAGGTGATTTTATGGGTAGAAAAATTCTAAAAGGTAGAAAGAAAAGAGTTATTGTAGGAAATGCAATATTAAAAGAAATGGAAGCAAAAATAGGAGTGCCACAGGATAGCATATGGGGACCATTGCTATTCATTATTCTAATGAATGATTGTGTAAATGATTTACGGTCAGAAGTCAGATTTTTTGCAGAGGACATAATGTTATATAATGGGATAAAAATGTGAGAAGGCTGCAAACAGTTGCAGGGTGGCCTGGACAGGATATATAGCTGGGTAAATCAATATGGAATTAAGATAAATGTAAAGAAGAGTCAGTTTATTAGGTACACACAAAAAACTAAAGGTTAATTTATGATTATACTTTACGTTAATAATTTTAAATGACCATGTTTCCTGCCTGGAATTCTCAACTGAGATGCTTAAAGGTTGCCACCAAATTTTTTTAAACCACAAACTTAGAAAAGGTTTCAGTCTACTACGAAATAACAAAAATTTCACTTGAATAAAAATTTGAAGTTTATTTTCAAAGTCACATTTTTTAAATTTTGCATTCTACAGTTGAGTAGGCAATCAAACAAACATTTCCAAAAAATTTCAAGGTTATGGAGAGAATAGAATACTGACCGACCCCTTTAGAAAATTTACAAGTTCATCGTAGTTAGTAAGAAAATCATCATGACCGACACACATTCCTAGCCTGGCTCAGCCAGTTCTGGCTACAAACCAACACACACCACAACTACCGATGCAGATAGTGTTCCCGGAGTAAAGACGAAACCATTAAGACCAACCCCCTCTACGAGGTACCAGCTTATATACCCAATCCGCGTGACATCAAGTATTCACCTACTTTCCCAAAATAGTGTAAAATGATTGTGATTATAGAAAGTGTTCAAACTTTAACTGTATCTGGTCTCATCCTCAAGGTACATTAAAAGTGCTTAGTGAGAATTCTCGAATGATTCGTTTGCTTAAAAATGAATTTAGTTTAAACGGCGTAGCGATAAAGAGTCTCCGACAGTAATAGGGATTTCCCTATCTCTATGTTGAATTTAAGCCAATTTTTAGTATTCCTGTTGGATTGAAAATTATCACAATAAAATTAGTGCCAAAGTGTTCTACGTAATTTCCTAATTCCAGTGATGTAAATTTTGTCAATATCTGTGGTTAGATAGCAAAGTTATGAAGCTATGAAGATTAGGTTTGAAATATTTCAGAAGTCAACTCGGTTTATGCTAAATAACTATTCTTGTGTTGTTTATATCGAAAAAGTAAAGTTATTGGAATTTTCTTTGAATTTAGTTACGTGTTTTGACAGTAGTTTTATTTACGTAAGTGGCTTGGTTCACTCGCAAATAAATCTCAAGTGAAACCACGTGTGTTTAATTACGAAATAATTTTAAAAATGTATATAAAATCCGTTCTACTGCATGGAATGTTCTGAAATTTAAATATGTTACACTAGACTTTTAGTTCTTTCAGTAAATCTACTTTTTGGTTCGAGAAATTATCGAAAACATATGATTAAAAATGTTGGAAGTGAAAGTGTGTTCCACGAGGTGTTTAAAAATCTATTTAAGTTATTTACATGACCTGAAACTATGGAATTTTAGTGAATTTATCTTTCTTTTGAATTATTATTATTTTTTAAATTATTTTACTGCATCAAAACGTGTCGAGAATTAGTGGAATTTTCACGAAGCAAAAATCTATTGTTTGCAAATTGGATAATAATGGATTACCATATTCCAGGTTAGTTTAAAGTTTCTTTACTATTAAAAAATGTTTATTTAGCACTTTTATTAAGTGTTGTGGGTCTTTACTGTTCTTAAATCGGTTTATTTAAAGCATTAGGTTGCAGTATCAGCTTCTATATGAAACGTTCCTCCCATAACCTACACTTGTAATGAAACCTTATGTTTGAAGGAAAGCTTTCTCCCTCCCTTATACTTGAAACTAAGAAAACTAGAATTTGCCAAAATTCTAAGGTGCTTACAACCTGACCCTCACTTCTAGAACAGTGTCATATAACCTTAATTTTACCAATACATGATAAAAAAATTATTTAAAACAGCTGTGAGCTCATAAGAATCCAACATTAAAACATGTTTGAAGTAGTTTTCATGTAAAAAGCAGGATTAAACAGTGAAGTTCGATCAAGATGAAATATAAAAATTGGCTATATAGGACTTTTTTTTTTTATTTTTTTTTTTTTAATAGATTTTTTTCTCTCTTTACGTACAGATGTGCAGCAGAAAATTAAGATTCAAATGAGATGCAACATATTAGGTTAGTAAAATAGTACTAAAGAAATATTTAAGATTTACTGTGAATCAAAGCACAAGGGAAGAAATGGCACCAAAACAATTTTTTTTTTTTTTTTTAATTTTCAAAAAATCTAATTTTTAATTTCCAATAAAGCTTCATAGCTCAAAACATTCAAAAAATTCAAACTATATAGAAAATTATAATCTGCAGGTAAAGCAGGAGTAAGCTTTTTGAAAGAAAAGGGGAAAAGAAGATTTGAAATTTGAAGGAGAAAATGGCGGGATGATGTCATAGAGCTTTAGCAACAGATTTTGAAAGTATGAATGAGAGAAGATAGCAAATGTTTTACTGTTGGATTCTTATGTGCTCACATCTGTTTTAAATAACCATTGCATAGAAGATTGAAATCAATAAAGTTTTGACGTACATTATGGATCAGTAGTACTGGTAATAAATAATATCGAAGTTTAAAAAAAAAAAAAAAAAAAAAAAAAGGACACAATAACAGTTTTCACTATGAAATACAGTTGGAATCAAGCTATGTTATATATCAAAAGTTTGGGGAGGCTCTTTAGCCTATATAAAAGAAATTATTAGCACATAACAGGGCCACATTTAAGCATAGGCCGCACCACAAAGAGGGGGCCTGCACCACAGCAGTGAAGCTAAAAAAAAAAATTCTGAATTAATATCGATAGCCGGAGGCAGACCCCGGTCGGACGGTACACTGCCAACAGGGGGGGCCACACCACATGTATAGCCTAGGGGCCCACAAAGCCTAAATGCGGCCCTGGCACATAAGCTGAAAGACTTTTCGAATGAGAGGAAATTTTAGGTTGGAAAACTTCAGGAATTTGTTTATTAAAGAACGGTTGCACTTAAAATTTTTATATAAGGACATAATCTGACATTCAGACTGGGAGCTATAACAAATAAACATTTTAGGAAGATCGGAGGAAAAATAAGGATTAGGGTTGCACAAGAATTGAGAAAATTTCATCTGGTAACCGATCCTTTACATAAGAAACCAGAGTGGCCATGTTGAAGTCAGTGTTTCTAGAGGCTTGGTTGAGGAAGGATGTGCACATGAGGAGCAGGTTGCACCATGCGTTAGGCAGAAAAGATTGAATGCAGAAGTATTGCGAAATAGAATGGTCCGTCATTGTTCTGCAGCTACAAAACCTGGTGGAAGTGAGGCTTTTCCTTCGACGATATAAGACATTGATTAAATTTGGGGGTCATCAGGAGCTGCTTGTATCATTGGTTTAACCTGCAATCAGTATTTTGGAGAAAAGGCTGATGTCTTAAATTTGGTACCATATGATGTAAAGTGCTTTCAACAATATACAGTTTTGAAAATTCAGTAAGAGTCTACAATGAAAAAATGATTTATGAACCTACCTTCATCTCCTAGGGTTATTACAGGAGATTAGTGACCAAATACAGTGAACCATTGGGCAATATTAACGGTTATAGTTTAAGCGCAAGCTGTATGCACAACCCCCGGCATCACGCAAGCTTAACGACAGCTTGCAATATAATGTGAAGTATGCTAGAACACTTCTGTGGTTTGGATTCCTTGTTAAACTGTATGTCCCCTAATACCTGGTAGGATTACTGGATTAGGTTAAAGTGACTATGATAGGGGCATAATGCATAGTCTAATAAAAATCCTGTCACTACATCATTATGACTACATTAGCATTTACTTTTTACCAGTTAGAAAATTTTGAGATAACATCAGTGCTGTCTCTCTTCTCTTATAGAAATTAGTTTGACCCCTCTGAATATATGGCTAATGTCTGTAATATCAAATTTGTTATGTTTCCCATATTTTTATAAATTTATTTTCTTTATTTCAAAACTTTTTCACTTATGCAAAGTGAAATAGGATTTAAATATCAAAATTTAAAAAACTATTCACCAGAAGTGGATATAATATATTGATAAACCAAAAAATTAAACAGATACAACAAAAGAATATTATCCCCAAGTTTTTGATCATTAAATCCTCTACACATCACAGCTTCGATTTTTTAGCCAGCAACTACTATCATCTGCTAAAATGATTAAGAACTTGAACAAGAAATCATTATTCAATGTGTCTGTCTCTCGACATAATATATACATACTGCCATCGCCTGTTTACTTTCATTACCCAGATTCTTACTAATTTTTAACATTTTTTAAACTGTATCTAATTAGAAGAATAATAATAGGGTGAGTTTATAACTAAAGAATGAGACTGAATTGGGTAGAAAAAGTGAGTCCAGCAAAAAAAATTCTCTTTCCTTTGATTTGATTATTTTCTGTATGTTTTCATTTCCTATGGATCAAATAATCCATTGTATTTATTATGAATATATGTTGTTTTTTTTTACTAAAGTCAAATAAATTAAGAAGTGTGGCTTTATAGTTTGATGAAGGTATATTGTACCTTTCAGATTGAATTTATTGCATGTAACAAATTTCAGGTTATGCCTCTGGACCAATAATACTGCGGTTTCATAGTGATGATGTGACAAATCCTGAGCAAGAGATTGGTTTTCACATAACATACAAACAGCTTGGTACAGGTTGCATGAGACCATTAAGATAAGAGCTCAGCTTCTGTATAAAATAATATTGTTAACTCACCTGTAAGTACAATTTATATGATTTTAATAAAAAAATATAATGAAAAGAAAGCTATGAATAAAATGCCAGTTATTTAAATAATGTTTCAAATGTCTTACTACCTTTATGAGGGAGACATATTAAATTGAGACCACTTTGTAAAAATGTAGTAAGATGTGATCAGTTAAAGTTGTCCTAACATTATTAGTATCAGCAAAAGACTGGCTAAGGATGAGTTTATGACGAATATTATTGGTGCAGGGTGACCTCTGACTGAAGCATCTAGAAATTTCTATAGATATATCAGAAAACTGAGGGGAAGAAAGGGTACGGAGACAATTATAGATAAGGATCGAGAAGAAGTAACTGAGGATTTAAAAAAGGCACAGTTATTAAGCAACTGGTTCAGTGAGGCCATTAGGTACAATAATTCAGGGGTTATATCAGAAAACAAGCCTATCCGCTCAGTTGTAGGTGAGCAGATTAGAAAATTTGAAATTAAATATGAAGATATCATGGAGAAACTAAGGAATTTGAAAAAAGCATAAAGGGGCCAGTGTGATAATATTACTACAGATGTCTTACTTTGAAACATTATTTAAATTGAGTCTGGATACTTGTTGTTTGCCAAATGACTGGAAAAGTGCGATAGTAGTACCGGTCCATAAAGGAGGGGTGACAAACAAGGTCAAAAACTATAAGCCAATCAGCTTGATATCAGTGGTAGGTTAATTAATTGAGAGATTAATATGCAACCATATCAGAAGTGTCTATGAGGAATGTAAGTGGTTTTCAAGTCGGGAACATGGATTTAGACAAGAATATTAATGTGAATCTCAGTTAGTAGGATATATGCAAGATATTTCTGATAAAATGGACAAGGGAGGTCAAGATGATTGTTTAGCATTAGATCTTTAAAAGGCCTTTGACAGGGTGAGCCATAAAATGCTGCTAAATAAGGTAAAAACCATTGGAGTTGATAAAAAGGTGATTTGCTGGGTAGAAGAATTCCTAAAAAGTAGAAAGGAAAAAATAAGGGTAAGAGATGCAGTATCAAAAGAAGTAGGAGTGGACATGGGAGTCCCACAGAGTAGTGTACTTGGACCATTGTTATTCTAATGAATAATTATGTTAATGGTTTACGTCAGAAGTTAGATTGTTTGCAGATGACATAATGTTATATAAAAGGATTGAAACATTAGAAGACTGTAAACAGCTGCAGGATGATCTAGATAGGATAACTAGCTGGGTGAGTAAACATGGGATGAAGACAAATGCAAAGAAGAGCCAGCTTATTAGGTACAGAGATAAAAAGCTAAAGGTTGATTATGTTCTTATTGAAGACACAAAATGTAAATACCTCGGCATACAATTTGATAGCAGACTTAACTGGGCAGGACACATTGGACAGGTAATAGGGAAAGGGTTCAAAATCCTTCACTTGTTGGAAAGAGTGATGAGGGTATGCACTAGAGAAGTAAGGAAATTGGGGTACAAAAATTTGGTCAGACCACTGCCGGAATATGGTGGTGTAGTTTGAGACCAACATTTTGGGTATCAAATACAAGAGTCGGAGGGGGTGCAGAGGAGGGCTGCCAGATTTGTCTATGGAAATTACCGCAAAACACAATTGGTAATTAATATGATAAAGTAACTGGAGTGTGAATCATTGGAGGATAGAAGGAGGGTGAAGAGAGCCATGGGAGTGTACAAGATTTATACTGGAGATGAAGCATGGAAAGATATTGGTGGGAAAATTAAGAGAGGTGCTTGGAAGGGTAAGGTTGACCATGACCACAAGCTGGCACTTGATTTCAGGCATAGGAAAGGGTGTAAGGGACTGGAATAGATTGCCAAGAGAGGTGATGAATAATCTACCAAAAACACTGAAAAATTTTAAAGTAAAACTTAGTAGAGGGAAAAAGTAGGTTGGAAGAGGCAAGGAGAAATATGGGTTTGTAGGGTGATTGCAACTGGAGCTGGCACTCCATCACAATTTTATCAATTTATATTATTATTATTTACAGTGTTAATGAAACACAATAAATTTAATATTACAAATTTAATATTATAGCTAATGAACTCTCCTCATATCTTTTTGATGTTTCAGTAACTTTTATTTTAGTAGTAGCATTCAACCAACTTCTAACAATGATATACTTCTCAAATAAGAAAAGAATTAGTGATGAAGTGGTGTATAAAAAGATAAGAGACAAATGATAACCATCAGATAAAACAAATTATGATGAAGATACAAAGTAAATCAGTAATGTGATTTAGTGTAAATTCTTGGGCCTGGTATCTGGAGGAACAGGTTCAAATCCCCATCTGGACATTGAGATTTCAGTTTTCTATGGTTCCAAATATTACTCCAGGCAAATGTTGGGAGGATTCCTTCAAAAGCTCATAGCAGAATGCCTTCCTATTTCTTGACTCCCATTCTCCCATGACTCTAATGAACTCAACACTGATGATGACCCATAAAGTTCAAGGATGTTAACAGAATTACTGAAGAGAAACACAAAAATAAAAAAATAAAAAATTGTACTCTTCTACCACTAAGTTTGAAGACATGACTGTTGAAAATAAAAGTCCAGATATTAATAATAATGACAAATAAACAATTAAAACAAATATAACAATAAAATTTACATATAAAGTAACTAGTAAAAAAACGTTATGGGTTCACAAGAGAAGGGAAGCAAGATATTTGGTATTTCCAGAAACTGAGGCCAGGGGATGTTTGGTGAATCAAATATGTTGGTTGAACAATTCTGTTCTATAGTGTTTTAGACAGAGTGGTATACTCAGAAAAGAATTTGATGGCTCTAACTCTGAGGAAGTTACAGAGATTATTGGAGCTGTCTTAACTGGCATTGGCAGCAACTGTATAGTCTTGGTTTTGGGTACAAACTGTCATCCTGCTAGATAGCAATGATGCCAGGAACAACATAGGCAGTGTATTTGGTACGGTGGCATGGTCAGCGATTGGGAAAGTCTCACCAATGTGGGATTTTGAATAGCTTATAGAGGCTGAATGCATGTTGCAAGATTTGCATCAGGGATGGAGATGGTTGGTTTAGTAGGGCTGCATGGTTCATACTTATTTGCCAGGATGTTTTTGAGTCTGGGTCATCTACTGAAGCAAAGGTGGGGGATAATTTAGAATTTTGGAAAGAAGGAGATGTATTTTGAGTAAGGATAAAAAAAATGAAAAATGCTCTGAGAAATGGGTGATGAATACTGGTCTGTAGTTGGTGCTTGGTAAGAGTTAAGCTGGGGGACATTTTATGTAAGATTATTGGAGGATTGGCTGAGGGATTTTTGGTTTGAGCAGTTGTGCCTAACTTGGATGGTCAGACTATGTGGCATGGGTTGTTTTATGCAGAAAGGAGTGAAGCCTGTGTACTAACTACAATGCTTCAATTGTCTCAGCTCATATAATGGACCATGAGGATGAATGGAGCCACAGGCAGACAGTTTATATCAAAACAATAGGCTATCCACCACCACATTTCCATTTCTCCATAACCTCTTGTAAGGCCTAAAGTTACACCGGGGTTAGTGCATAACCTTTGGTCTCAGCTATAACTGTGAAGTGCCTATGAAATTTTACAGTCTGTGCTTAGCAAAATTAACTCAGTCAACACCTAAATCGTATTAACCTCAACTTAGGAAGGGTAACTGTTAATAAAAGTCATTAGTAAATGCTGATAGATGATCACTATATTCTCCAATTTTAAACAAAGTCACAAAACTAAATTGGCATCAGACAAAGTCTCCAAAGAAATATAAATGCAGGTACAATTAACATGAATAAGCCAGACCAAACCCCAGTGTACAAAATAAAACTCACTAATACTTAGAAGCTGATAAAATTTTGTCACACGCACCGAAAATTCAACGTGTCTGCCAATGACTGTTACTTAAGTTGCACTGCCTCGCCCCATGGCATAAAATTCCATTTCTCAAAGGAGCACGGAGACACTCTAGCTTATTCTAGAAGACTGGGCAGTGTCTACATGTGGCTTACATCGTAGACTCATGCCAAAACGACATGCCGCAGAGCGTGGTTACGCTCAGATGACTTGAAACAAACTGCCCACGAGCAAAGCCTGGAGCTGCTATATATAGTAAAGCCCATGGGAACACTACGTTTTTCCTGTTCACATGAGAGCACCCGCAAGATCTGATCAAATGTAGTATCTCAAGCTTGAGGATTTCATCATACTTATGACCTTAGAACAGCCCTCCAGAAAACTAGACTTGACCGCATAAAGAATGATGAAATTAGATCAAACCTAGAGCTAAGGGAATCCATGGAAGAGAGATTTAGGTCATCAAGACTTCGATGGTTTGGGCATGTGAAGAGAATGACTAGTAAAAGACTGCCAAAAACTTATTTGGAAAAAAGGATACTGGGCAAAAGACCAGTGGGAAGACCAAGAAGAAGATGGACAGACCAACTGAAGGAGGACGTAGAGAGAAGAGGCTGGAATTGGGAGTACATCACAGACAGAGAAACCTTTCTGGACAGGAAAAGGTGGAAAACAATCGTCTATAATAACCAAGGCTCGTAAACCACACCCGGGAAACTGGAGATGGTCCTCAACGATGATAATAATAAAAAATTATGACCCTGGTGACTTAAAATATTCCTATTGATTAGAAATTTTGACAGTAGATTGATTAAAAAGTGTTAATTTTGATACTTTTGAAAAATTTTGTAGCTTCAATAGTTTGGCAATAAAAAAATATTTTCTGAGATTCCACAACTACAAAACTGAAATAACTTTTATTTTACATCTAACTGACTGCTCTTTCATTTGGTAACAAAAGCTCCCTGTTTACTATTTTCTGCCGGGTTGTATGAAAGTTGCACTAAAATATTATGAAATTCTAAATTTCGACCCTGCTATCTGTAAAACCTACTTTAAATGACTTTACATGTTCTAAAATGACTGTTGAGCAAATTTGAAGTCGTTACCTGTTTTCTTTGATTTATTATGAACTTTTAAAGTAGATGCTGTCTCAGGATAATGCAATAGGAATTACTGGCTAGCCCAGGCACTTTCTCAAAACTTTAAAAATTCGATTTATAACTTGAATTATGTAAATAAATTACTTTAAAACTGATATGCTACTCAATTTAACTCGCTGTTCTGAGAACAAATTTTGCCATGCAGTTACCAAATTTTTATGTTACATTACACTCTGTAACAGATTCATAGTTAATGCTCTCAGATTCCTCACTCAGGCCACCACATTATCTGAACTCTAGGGGTGTATATTTGTCTACCAACACACCTTAAGCAACAGGCATCCCTCTGTCCTAAATCTCCAATAAGGCAGCAGACATTCCAGAGTCTCATCAGGAATAAATCCATGTCCAAATTCACCATAGAACTACAAGTGGACAAGTGAAAGATTTTCTGATCAATAACCTGATAGTTGACTCTCTTCAACAAACAGTTAATTAATTCCTGTGGGTGCTCAACAGTACAAAATGCAATATTGGAAAATTTGCTCATTGTGTCACCCATTCCTGATGGCAAAGTTCTTGTAATGGAATGCAAGATAACTTGAATAAAACAAGGAGACTTTTATATACTAAAAGAACAGACACTTCTTTTGTGTTTATACTATTTCTGAAAGTTGCTTAACCCAGCAAAACCTACTTCACTGGGCATGATATGCTGACAAATGTTAGGGATAATGGATACAGAGGGGTTTCCATACTCATTGAGGAAAATGTGGGATAAAGTACAATCAGCTTGAATTATAGTTACCTAAACATACAAGCACTTTGAGAATCTGATCTGAAAGTATTCTTTATATACAGACCATCTGGCAAGTACCAATGAAAAGATGACTCCATGTGAATAATAAAAAAAGGTAGGTTATCCATTGCTTGTTGTGGGTGACTTAAAAACTCACCACACTGCTTGGCACTTCAAATAAAAAGACTATAGTAGTATCCTATTTCTCAGTATTTTGAAAGATGAAAATCTGACATTGTCAAAGTAAAATAAGATCACCAAGTGACTTGTAGTCACTCTCATTTCTGTACTATTTTTAGTGGCACTGAAAGGTGCATTGTAGATACAACAAGATCTGTTGGTTTCTGAATATCTGATGGTTATTCTGTCATTCTCAGCAAAGATGAAGCATCTTTCTAGATTTGCCAAACCTACAGATGGAAGATAAAGAAGGCAAACTGGAATAAATGTGAGTAATGTTTAAACTGGGGATATTGCATCTCACTACACCAAGCTAATTCATTGTATTAATGAAGTTGCTGCAGAGAGAATTTCCCATCAAAAGTTCTTCTGCATCTAATGTAAAGCCAGTTCTCCATTGTGGGCATGAATGATAGGATAGTTCCTTCAAAAGGCCATGGCAAAATTCCTTCCTGTCCCTTGACCTTAGTCCTTTCCTGCTTCTACTGACTTTAATGTCAGTGAGCCATAAAGCCAGAAGGAAAAGAAATCCATTACGGAATATTAAATGACAAATAGCTGTTGTAACTCTTAACCCTTTGAGTAATCTAGATGTGTTAACGTGCAAGGCTACTACTGTGCCCAGGTGCTCTAGACATGTTTACACGCACCCTTGTTCCCTCCGTCAGGTATTCTGGATGTGTATACATGTGCTGCCTTGCTGCCCTGTCTCTGCTCTGGATGCGTTAAGTCATCCAGCCACTCGGGTCCCTGTGTGCTCTGCACGTGTTAATGTGCGAGCCACTTAGTGGCCAGGTCAGGTAACCGTATTTCCACCCCAGCTAGTTAATTGCTTGCCAACGTTCGGCCCATGAGCGTTTACAGCTGTGATTTTATTTGTGTTGCTATTTTCATTTTAGTTTTCACTCAGAAAATGGCACGCCGTCATGTTTGTACAGAGGAAGAAATCATGGAGATTCTTACTAGAAATGACAGTGAGAATGATCTGTCTGATATGGATGGTAGTGATGAACCTTCGACTGGATCTCAAAGTAATAGTGGAAAACGACCATCTGTCTCCACAAGAGGTGAACATTCTTCAGAATCCGAAGCTTCAGATAGTGAGAGCGAAGTGTGTGGAAAAAGAGGACACTTTAGTGATACGTTTGACTGGAAGAAAAGCATTATCATCCTTTTGTGCATTCATTTGACGATTCAGCTGTAGGACATAAATGTGGATTAGGTAAAAATTCCAACATTCTGTTATTTTACAGAATATTTTTAACAGAAGATCTTATGAAATCTATTGCTGATGAAACCAATAGAGTTTATTTATATACCAAGGCAAATATGCCAGAATCAGTTCACTCTAGAACTTCAAGGTGGAAGGAAACTGGATTTGAAGAACTCTATTCCTTCATTGCCGCTTGTTTGCTTATGGCTCGTGTGAAAAAACAAAAAATTAGTGAATACTGGTCCCAGGATAAACTCTTAAACACACCAGTTTTCAGCGAAATTATGTACAGAGACCGTTTCCTTTTAGTTTTGGAAATGCTTCACATTAGTGACAACTCCACCACTAATGGAGGAGACAGGTTGTTTAAAATTAGAAACATTGTGGATAAGTTTGCACAACATTCTGGAGTGTATTTCATCCATATCACAAGCTCTGCATTGACGAAAGCCTATTGTTGTTTAAAAATCGATTATCTTTCAAGCAGTATATTCCATCCAAATAATAAAAAAACATTTGTACTGTGCAATTGTGAGACTTGTTAAGTCCTAGATTTTATTGTGTATACCGGTGCAACCACAGAAATTGGGTTGCACAATTTGGGGAAAAGTGGCAACATAATGGTAACACTGCAGAAATGTTTCAGATGGAAAAGACTGACATAAAGCCTGGTGATAGAATCAAGAAACCTCAATAAGTTTTGATTATAACTCGAGTATGGGGACAGTTGATTGTACTGTCATGCTTCTGAGTTCAGTCGAATCAGTGCGGAAAACTATAAAGAGGTATAAAAAGTTCTTTTTCAACATTCTCGATCTGTGCATTTTAAATGCTCATGCTCTTCACCAGTAGAAACGGGATGAAAAATGCCAATTGCAGAGTTTCATCTGTCTCTGGTAAGAGAGCTTGTTGAAGCATATGCCACAGAACAGAGAAAACCTGGCAAAGGAAGACGCTCTGATGACGAAAATCCTCTGCGATTTACGGGGAGACATTTTCCAAATAATATTCATATTAAAAATTCGAAGAAGAGCACGCCAATGCATAGATGCGTAATATTTTTGAAACAGAAAGTACGTCGAGAAACCAGGTACTATAAGGGGTTCGTTGGTTAATTTTATGGTTCCCTTTGGTGTTCCTCACATTTTGGGCCAAACCAATTCATTAGTTCGGCCACGAACTATTGAAGAACATTTATTTACACTTCAAAAGACATTTATTCAGTTCAAACATACAGCATTATATCACACTCTTAACATTTTTCTCAACCATTCCAGCTGACCTCCACACCTCGAGTGTCGCTTTCACAGCTGTTGCAACACCCCTCTGTTATTTTTTGTGACCTGCCTCCACCCGCTCTGCTGCGTGCCGCGTTAGGCAAGCATAGACAATACTAAAGCACATATATTCGAAACAAATTACTCCAAATGTGAATCCTCTTACAATATAATATAATAATACATAACATATATACAGATACATCACAGTACGAATGCAGAACATGCAATGTAGCACTGTGTGTTGTGCCATGTTTCAAGGCATTTCATACAAAAAAGAATTATTAACCATTTATAACTACAGAGTAATAATTGAGTTACATTTATATGCAGCTAAAACTAAGTGAAAAAAAAATATATATTTTTAACTTTGCCAGTGCTGGTCCAAAGCCCAGATTCAAAAGAAGAATGGAAAATATATGCAGAATTTGTGAAAGGTATTCGAACACTTAACTTCGAAAATTCTCACCAGGTAAATTACTGCACTCACAAAAAGAAAAGACCAAACACATTTCTGTTGCTGTAATATCTATTTAGTATTTGAGTACCTGTATGTTTGTTTATGCAGTCATACCCTTCTAGAGGAGCTTTAAATTTAAAAACTTTGGATCTCAGATTATCGGCATTTATTTTGTATCTGGGGTTTCAAACCGCAGAGCGACAACCGAAAAACGTCACACACAATGCTCCAGATTATATTCAGCACACAGCAGTCCAGGCTGTGTGCCAAACTCAGCAGTGCAGGTATCGGCTGACTGCGGCCACTCAGCACAGGTAAACAGATTAGGCGACAACAAGGAAGAACTGAGTGAGGGCTCGGCCGGGCAATCTCTAGCAGTCAAACGGTTAAGGATGTGCTGGAGAAATATAAAAATTGTAGGAGATTAGGAGAAACAGCAGCAGAAACATATCAGTCAGACATGTAGAAGTAGGTTAAAAGCTTTAAGAAGCTTCAGCCAACAGTTTGTTGTTCTTCATTAGCATCAATCCATAATTGGAATAGATATTGGAGAAGTACACCTTATGGTGTTAGTTACACTTAAACATTTGATTACACATCAGCTGCTATCGCCTTATATAAGGGCTGTCCAGAAAGTATCAGATGCTTTGGCCTGGTGTGGCAGAGGGTGGGGATAATACCATCATCTTGGTATCAGGATGTTCCTACACTCAGTACGCAACCAGCCGTGGTAGCTTGCACATCATACTTTGTATACAGTGGAGTGTTAAATTCAGCGCTGCAATTGAAAATCCCACCAGTTGTGAAGTGCGAGCTGTGATAAAGTTTTTGTTGGGAAAAATCACAAACCAATTGAAATTTATCGCCAGATGTGTGACGTATATGACCAAGGAATAATGAATGTAAGCTGAGTGAGGCAGTGGTGCATTGATTTTAAAAATGGCTAAACCAATCTTCATGATGAGGATTGCAGTCGCAGGCCTAACCTTGTGAGTGATGAATTGGTGGTGAAATTCAACAAAAAAATCCATGAAAATCATCATTTCACGATAATGGAACTCTCAGAACATTTCCCCCAAATTTCACTGAGTTTAGTTCATGAAATTGTGGTTGTTAAACTTGGTTACCACAAATTTTGTGCCAGGTGGGTTCCAAAAATCCTAACGGAAGACCACAAAAAAAGAGACTTGTTGCAGCACTGACATTTCTGGAAGACTTCAACAAAAGTGGAAACCAAATTATTGACCATATCGTAACTGGCAACGAGATTTGGGTAAAACACGTCACCTGTGAAACAAAATGGCAGTCGATGGAATAGGAACACCTGCCTTCCCCAAAGAAACCGAGGAAGTGTCTTCAAACACTGTCAGCAGGAAAAATCATGGCTACTGTGTTTTGAGATGCTAAGGAAGTGATTCTCGTTGATATTCTTGAATGTGGCCAAACAATCAACTCAGAGAGGTATTGTGAAACACTCAGAAAATTTAGACGCGCGATACAAAACAAGCATCGGGGAAAACTCAGCGAGAAAGTTTTGTTTCTTCATGACAACACTCATCCACACATGGCCAATAGTTCTTGGATGGTTTTGGATGGGAAGTTTTCAATCATCCACCATACAGCCTGGATTAGGCACTGAGCGACTACCACCTGTTCCCAGCAATGAAGACGTGGCTCACTACGCAATGCTTTGGCACTGATGCTGAACTGCATGCTGGCATAAACCAGTGGTTGAACTCGCAGGCAGCAGATTTCCTCAGAGAGGTTATTGAAAAGCTTGTACCACATTATGATAAATGCCTTAACTTAAATTGTGATTATGCAGAAAAATAGCCTAAGAGTTTACCTCCAAAAAGTATACAAGATTTTATTTTTTATTTCAATATATCTGTTACTTTCTGGACAGCCCTTGTATAGTGGATAAACAGCAGAAAATGTTGGCCTTTGGTAGCATAGACAGTATAGCTAAAAAGTACAGACAATAATCATATTAAATTTTGTTATTTGTGCCTCACAAAGCAAAATGATTATCTCCTACATATTTACAACCTATCAAGCTTATGAAGACACATAGTGTAATACTGTCATAACAAAACGTTCACTGGGGTTGGTGATATACAACTTATCATGAGCTTTAACCATGATGTGTTGCCTTTGGATATAATGATTGTTCTTGTTGTTAATCGGTCACCACCAGATTGGATAACCTCAATCGTGAAAGGTATGTAGAAATTAAAATCACTGCTGCTATTGAAACTAAATCATCACTATATTCTTCACAAAAAATTTACAAGTTCGCAGAATAATCTTTTAGACATCGGAATTCTTCACCAAATTTATTGATTGCAAGTATTGATAAATGATTTGAGTCAGGCCAACCTCATGAACCTCTAACTGCTTACAGTCACAGGAAGGTTTGCAAGTATTTCACCCATGAGCCAAAAAGTTTAATATGGCCACCAGAAATAACTGTCATGGTTTCGTTTGTTGCCTCAAGCCTACCTCCTCGTGCCATACTGGCCCAACCTACAATGTGCCTGCTCAACTGACTTTTTCAGACTGACTATCCCCCCACCATGGGGCCTTCCTTTTATAACCATGGCTTTCAAGAGTGTGAGAAAAAAAATTTTCCTTGTTCACATCATCATCAATATATTTTAGGAATAAAACTAATTCCTGTTGATGTGAAATTTTTACAGTAGATAGCTTATTTCATGAACGTAAAAACTCTTCCTAGTCAAAATTCTTCTATCTGTCCTAGTTTTACCGTAAAAAATTATTTTCTTTAAAATTCCAAAATTGTTTATAACTCCCAATGTTTTAGAGCTATGAAGTTGAAATAACCTTTAAATTGATTTATTTTTGTTCCTCTTTCATTTGAGACTGTAATCCACTGTGTTATTATTTTTAAACTGGGTGAATGAAAATTATGAAATTTAAATCGTAGATATTTCCTAAAGTATTGTAGTTGTGGCTCTGAAAACTGTTTTAAATGACTCTACATTAACTGTTCAATAAGGTATCATCACCATCTAACTGTAATAACAGTTCTTTGATAGCTTTTCTATCATTTTACAAATTCACCCTCTCCCATTATAGTTTGAATCCTTAACAAACTCCTACCAGAAACCGCCATTGCTGGATAAATTTTAATTATTTCCTTTTCAGATATCAGCCAAAATATGGCATAAATTCAAAAATTAATTAAAGTGTCATACTCAGAAGAAATTTTCCTTTCATTTAAATGTAGTCCTTCCTTTGAATTTATTTATATTCATTAATCTTAACTTTCTCTCCTCCCTCACATGGACTATTATTTTCATTCAAACCTCCAGAAACAATCCTTAATTTTTAGCTACCTTTCTCAAAATTTAATATTATATGTAAGCAAAAATCATGGTTCTTTTAAGCTATAAACTGTTTTCCTATTTTCAGAACTGTGGATTTTGAAAATTTAAAAGTGTTTATTGCACCATTCTGTTGTTGTTGCTGCTTTAGGGCACATTGACATTGAGGTCATTAGCGCTCTAACAATTACCAGTTATTCTGTGCTTTAAGAATCTACTAAAATACTGTCTGCATGGTCGACTGTAAAGGTGTCAGCCATATAGACAGCAAATAAAATATAACACAAAAAAGACGTGGCTGTAGAGGGGCCACCAAGACCTAAAACCATGCAACATCTGGATGGCTGCAAAAGGGCCAAAGAGATTCTCGAACGAATTAGAAACACTACATGTCTTACTGGCTGCATAATGGCCAGCAAGACAGGAATTACCACAATATAAAAAAATAAAAACAATGCATATGGATGGGTGGCTATAAAGAGGCCACCCCACCATCATCAAATAGGCCAATCTGCCTAAAATTTTAGAGACTAGACCGGCCAGCACACAAAATTTTAAAACACTCACCACACAACTGGTCTCATTGTTTAAAATAAGGGACAGATCGTCGGCCAGGCCAACGTTTGCCCTTAAGTCTAAAAACAGTACACAGTCAATTAAAATGTGGCACACCTTCAGAGGTACGCCACAAGCATGACATTCCAGTGGGTCCTCCTGGAGGAAAAGAAAGCTGTGTGTCAGAGGCGAGTAAAGAGAACCTCATCCCTCCTCGCCCACTGGAAGGAGCTGCTCCATGGCTGAATGGTCAGTTTGACCCGCTGGAGCATATTACGCTCTACCTCCAGCCATTGCCTCTGCCAAATATAAAAAACAAATCTTTTCCCCATCATGGCAAGGTCAGACTTTGGGACCGGATCGAAGTCAATTCTGACCTCGTTGCAGGCTAACTTGGCAGCTTCATCAGCTGCCTTGTTCCCCTGATTCCCACATGGCCAGGTACCCAGCAGAACACAACCTCCTTTCCATAGGACTGGAGGGATCTGAGGATGTCCTGTAGATCCTGAACAAGACGATCTGCTGGGTACATGCTTCCCAAGGCCTGAATGATACTGAAGGAATCACAGCATATAATGTACTTCATGCCCCGACATACTTTCATAAGATGGAGCAAATTTAACAAAGCGTAACTCTCTGCAGTGTATACGCTGCAACAGCTATTCAGTTTGTAATTATAAGTCACTTGAGGGAACACTACAGAGTTAACCTGCTTAGACCCATCCATATATACCGGGATGAAATCATGAAGCTGATATAAAAATACGCTAAAAATTCAGTTACAAACATTGTCAGCGGTTCACAGCTTGTTGCACCGTGATAGTTCTAAAATTGTTCTGGGCCTCTTTAAAGGCCAGGGAGGAGATTTACTTCAACCCTGGTGATAAAAAGAGGGGAGCTAAAACCTATATTCTTCTAATATTGCCTTTGTACAGTAGCTAAACGGTTTAGTTGCTCTTTGGCAGTTGGTATAAGGCTGTTCAAAGTTAGGATGAATAACTGCATCATACACAGGACTGTCAGGAGTTGCGGCAATATGTATGTAGTGTCACACCATGAGGAGACACCGGCGGATGGATAGCGGCAACTCGCCAGACTCAGCACAAATGCTGGGTATCAGACTGATACAGTATGCGTCTGTGACGAGACGAATTCCTGCATGGTTGACACTATCCTGTATACGGACTTAACTGTCCTGTGAACCGTAGACAATGCAACCATACTCCAACAGCGACCGTACAAAGTCTCTATAAAATTGTAGCAGGCAGGAGCGGTCAGTGCCCCACTGCCTGCCACACAGACATTTTAAAATATTAACGGCATTCAGGGCTTATCACATTACAGTATGCTGCCCCCTTTAATTAATTAACATTTTTTATTAAATTTATACTATGTATTTCCAAGTATCGAATACTATGTATATCGGTGACGTGTGAAATCGATTAATCAATGAGTGTTTTTGGGTCCAGCACGGGAGGAGAAAGCGGTAATGAACATGCTGAAGTATGCTATGTGTCTGGTTCCCAGGAGATATTAATTGTGGACAGCCACATTGGTCATTTTTTCACTGACGGAAGAAACGGCGAGATTGCGTGTACCAGCAGTGTGCGGAGGTGTATTGGTATAGACAGTTACGTGGAAGTGATTTGGGTGTGATACTTTCACTCTTAAGAGACTGCAAATTTGGATTAAAGTTACCATCAGTTATTTTCCTTGTGTATATTCCAAGTATATTTGTCCATGGGTGGCAGGGTACAATGTACTATACAAAGCTGTGAATAAATATTTGACTGGTAATTTATTTATATACGTGTGTTATCTGATGAAACCCTTCTTTGTATATATGCATGAATTGTACCTTAACCAACCTATGGTGGTGACCAAATTCAATTAACTTAATGAAGTCTGATGGACCTTACCTTAGGTGGTTGAAACTAACCATAAGGGGGACTAATTTGTGAGTCGGAAAGAAGAACTATTATCAATCGCGTACTTTTAAATGGTTTTTCTGACATGGCGATCGTGACAGGACTTGTGAAATTAATAGGTGGTTAAAGTGATTAAAAAGGCCGTCTAAATCACAAAATAAAGAGTGTCAAGTGAGTGGTATAAGAATAAACAATTTAACAATCGTTAAGAATCATGAAGAAAGAAATGAACGAGTTTTGGAAATGATGGATGAGAAAAGAAGTTTGTGGAAGAAGCTTACAGAAAGAAGAGACAGGCTGGTAGGTCATATTTTCAGACATGCTGGATTGGTTAATTTGTTAGTGGAGGGAACAGTGGAAGGTAAGAACTGTAGAGGAAGACAGTGATTAGAATATATGAAGCAGATAATTGAGGACGAGTGTTGTAAGGGGTATGTAGAATGAAGAGGTTAGCACAGGATAGGAAGGGATGGAGGATTGCATCAAACCAGTCGAAAATAAAAAATAAAAAAAAAGAATCACGAAACGGGTTCAACCAAAGACAATGCGCGCGAGTAGAAATACTCGACAAGCAGCGAGCTAGTGCAAAGATGATAACGCAAAAGAGTCAACACGGACAATCAGAGACAATTACTACAGCAGTGGATACAGCGATGCAGTATATGTGGGCAATGCAACGCAGATAGCAGAACAACACACATTGTGGAACAGACTAGCATTGAAAACGTCGCAGAAACAGTGGGAGGAGTTGAGAAGATGTCTAACAGGCAACTTTAGGCTATTAAACAGCCGGGAAATATTTTTTTTTGAAGTGAAACAACAGCAAATTAACGGGATATTTTTTTTGTGATTTTGTTTAAAAAATTTGCACCGCCAGTTGTATTTACCAGAGCTTTTGTAAAATTTATAGCATAATAGTAAGAGTTTATACTCGCGACAAATTTATTTCGCACTCCCATAAGATTTTTTTATGTACAGAAGTTTCAAATTTTAGTTTTGCTTACAAACGATTTTCTCTTTTTTTTTCCTTTCTGGGAAAAAAATGCAATTATTTCCATTTTCAGAGGCATTGACTGTGTGAGTAAGACCTGAAACCTTTTACGTTGGCAAGTAGAACGATTTCTATGCATGCCAATTTCAGGTGGTAGTACCATTGAGCTGTGAGCCAGTGTAGTCTGCCTGTGGGGTTGACGTCAGCAGTAGTAAATAAAGATATAATTACTGTACTATCTACATGCGTTTTTAATTGCAGAAACAGTTTTGAGAAGTGGATGCGACTGTGTGAAGAGCAAACCTACGTTGTTTTTTTTTTTTTTCTCTTTGGCTGTGGAATATATGTGTGTGTGTGTGTGTGTGTGTGTACTGCATTGTTTTTTGTTTTTTGTTTTTTTTTTCCATTTGATGATTTGTCATGGTATTGGTTAGGGTAATAGGTATTGTTGGAGTAATGTATTGATCTTAGAATGGAACAGATGAGTAAAAACTTTAAAGAACTTACAAATGACCTCAATGCTGAACTTGCTGAAAACTGCAAGGACCTTCAAAATCTCCTTCAGGATCTGAAAAAGGATCTTAAACAATGTGAACAGGAGGTGGAGGGGATTAAAGAAGGAGTGAAAGGTAAGAACAATGTTTTGGTCCAGGAAGCAAATACGGTTTCGCGTGATACTTTGCATGTTCAATCTCAAACTAGTGTTCAAATAGAACCGGTTAGTGGTCGGTCAGTTTCAGAAAGTACTTGCCCAGTTACAGATATTCATGTAAGTAATGTCCCTACAATTTGTCTAAAGGAGAGCAAGCTGGCTATGCCTAGAGCAATTTCCAAACACCGCAAACCAACTTGTGTCGCTAAGTTTGTGAACCACATATATAATTTAATGTTTCCTTTTGGGGCAGACCTAGTTTTCCCCATTCACCACAGTAATAAAGTATTGGCAAATTGTATTCCCATTGGGGATAAGCAATTTGTACACGTCGAACAGTTCCTCAGTAATAGCCCATATGGTCATACTGTAGGTTTTTCAATCAACCTAATGAAAGGTTTCATTCTCCAACATTCACTTGAGACTTTGGAAAAGTGTAATTCCACAATACGAAGAAGGAAACGTAGGAAGAAGAAGAAGGTTAGGAGGGAAGAACCGGGAGTACATATTAAGAAAAAGGAAATTATCTCACTTTGGTCCAAGGGGAAACTGGACTTATTTAATGAGGGCATCAACATACTTAAATTTAAATACAACCATTCTTCTATTAACATAAGAGATTCACATTACTCATGTACTACATTTTTTATGGTATTTTTAAGTGACTTATGTTGGGCAGAGTGATTTTCATAAAGCTGAAGTTTGAAATGTCTCTTCAACATAATGGTTTTCTAAAAACTTTTTTTTCTTAGAATGCCTTGTCCCTTGTAAGGTTGTTTAGTTTATTATTTCTTGGTAGGTGATCTCTTTTGTTTAAGACAAATCACAAAGATACTTGATATAGAGAGGGTAAGTTTGGGAATGAACGTTTTTAGTTACATTAACTAATTTATATCTGAAGTTAGTATCACTTTCTTAAGGCTTGGTGGGTGTGCCCTGGAGTGCTTAAGGGTAGTCCCTATTGCGGACACCCAGTAACTCATCAGGGATGTGTCAAAATGTGTAAGTAACAGAACTGTAAATATGTTCTTTTAGGGTTTGGTGTAATCTTAAGTAGATTTTTTTGGAAGGGGTAGTAAGTGATTAGACCTAAGCACAATTTAGAGGGCTAGGCTGACAAGTCTTCATGTCATTGGCCTCATTTTTAACTGAGCCTCACCAAAGGTAGGAAAAGTTACTTTATCGTGGGAAGCTCTGGTAATAACAATTTGGTGTTTCTCTGACAAACATGTATCCAGGATAGAGAGTGATGTATTATCCACAGAGAGAGAGGGAAAAAAAACTGACCAATGTAATGGTGTTAGTGTTGTGATTTTGGAGTGAGGAACAGACAGTTAACCTCAAGATATTATTATTTGTAATTTTGTGTTTTCTTTGCAGGAAGATTTAATTGTATGTGAAGAAAAATTTTGTGAATATGTTTGTAATTTTGTTTGGATAGGGACCTGCCACCAATAATCTTGTGTAACATTTAATTCATGGTGTTCTTCTATCAGGTAGGGATTTTGTGAGCTACCTACTAACAGTTAACCTTTAAATATGTACCATGTTCAAATGTCTTGCCTGCAGCTTCACATTTGAGCCATGACATGGAAGGGGTTGTCACATTACGGCATGCTGGCCTCCTTCAATTAATTAACATTTTTATATCAAATTTATACTATGTATTTCCAAGTATCAAATACTATGTATATTGGTGACGTGCAAGACCGACAATCGATAAGTGGTTGTTGGGTCGAGCACAGGAGGAGAAAGCGGTAATGAACATGCTAAAGTGTACGATGTGTCTGGTTCCCGGGAGATATTAACTGCAGACAGCCGCATCGGTCGTTTTGTCACTGACAGAAGAAACGGCGAGATTGCAAGGACCAGCAGTGTGTGGAAGTGTATTAGTATAGACAGTTACGTGGAAGTGATTTGTGTGTGATACTTTCACTCTTAAGAGACTGCAACTTCGGATTAAAGTTACCATCGGTTATTTTCCTTGCATATATTCCCAGTATATTTGTCCAGAGGTGGCAGGGTACAGTGTACTATACAAAGTTGTAAATAAATAGTTGACTGGTAATTTATTTATATACGTGTGTTATCTGAAGAAACCCTTCTTTGTATAAATGCATGAATTGTACCTTAATCAAACCATGGTGGCGACCAAGATTAATTAACTTAACGAAGTCTGATGGACCTTACCTTAGGTGGCCGAAACTAACCATAAGGGGGGCTAATTTGTGAGTCAGAAAGAAGAACTATTATCAATCACATACTTTTAAATGGTTTTCTGACAGGCTTTGGCTTTAACATCTTTAAGATGTGGTATCCAAGTAAGCCTACTGTCTAAAATGAGATCCAGAAATCTAACAGTTTCACTAAAACTTAAAACGGTGTTCCTCAAGGTAAGATGTGGTTCTGCTAAAATACTTCTACTGCGGCTAAAAGTACACATCAGGTTTTCTCAGCAGAGAAACAGAAGCTGGTGTGTACTGGCCATTCATCCAGCCTGTTCAACGCGAGCTGCAGCTGCCGCTCAGCACTATCAGGCTAGACGATGCACAAAAAATTAAAAAGTCATCAATGTATAAGAAGTACCAGATGGGCCTCCTTATAATAGTTGAGATGCTATTAATGGCAATAGCAAAAAGGGTCACAATTAAGACTGATCCTTGATGAACACCATTTTCCTGGATAAAAAGTTCAGACACTTCACTATCGACACGGTATCGGAAGCAACGTTCTGTTAAAAATGATTTTTAAATACGGGGGAGATTTCCTCTGAAACCGCATTCATATAACTGTTTTAAAATAACATTTCACCAGGTAGTATTGTATGCCTTTTCTATGTCAAAAAATACACCCACAAGCTGTTGGCTGCGGACGAATGCGTCCTGTATTGCAACTTCCAGTAGGATCATGTTATCCGTGGTGTTGCGCCATTCTGCTTTAAGACAAATTTGATTTTGAAATACTGATATTTCTTCAGGGACAATTCCTAGCTGTGAAGTTACCTATTTCACTTTACTATACATGAGAATGAATGCAACGTTTTCCTTTCCAAAATAGCCTGAACCCTATATACCAGTTATGTTAATACTACGTTCTGATTTTATATATCTGTTTACTTTGATACATAACTTGAATTATCTAAGCAAATAACTTTAAACTTGATCTGCAATGTTATTGAGATTAACTCGATGTTCTCTAAACAAATTTGGTTATGAAATAGCAAAATTTTAGGTTACCTCACAATACCTATGCTTAAACCAGGTAAGAATTCAGATTTTTTGGCATCATATTTTCCTACAACATTGTTACCATACTGACATAAAGGAGTAGATAATTAATTAAGATTTGAATGTTGATGATGATGATCTCAGGAATTTATCAGCTGGGCAGTCCCAGCTGACTGGCTGTTTTACCATTTCGCTGGTCTTTAGCCTCAGTATTGTATAATCACTTCAATCCATTTGCTGAGTAATAAGTGGGCTTCTGCAAAACAAAGAAATAGATGTTCTCATGCAGTTGGTCAGAGATATACAACTTTACTCTCAGAGAAATGTGTATCTTTAACTAGTGATTTGAACCTCAGCAATGTCTGTTATTCCAGTGCTTGTTGATAATCCACAACAGCAAGGTATATCTATCCTGCTTTCTGTCTATCATGCAACATTAAGAGCGAAGGATAGGGCCAAGGCTAAATGGTATTGATTTGACTCAAGTTTCATTACTGGCATGTTTTCTGTCTCAAATATGAAATTAAGCATATTTATAAATAATCCTCCTTTGAAGACTGCAAGGAGTAAAAGGCTAATGCAATTTAAACTCTTGAATAATGATATATAGATAGTGTGTTTGGGATATACAGATCCAAGTACAGAATGGTACATTCTCAAAAAGTTATGCCTGTCCCAAACTAAATGCCATTTATGTCAACCACTGATATGGTCAACACTGACTAATTCAAAGTGGGTAGAACTAGTTGAGCCATGTGTACTGCATTTACCTAAATATCAAACTTATTTTAGAAGGAGCTCAAACTGAACATTATAAAATGTGATGCTTGGCCTCCAACAAGCCTTAGAAACAACTACCTGGATGCCTCTGCCAGCATTAGCACAGTCTTATGCTGGTTATTTGTCATATCATTATAATACTAACATAAAACATTTGCTCTATACTCACAGCTTTTAGTGCAACCTGATGTAGGAATGAACGAGACAACAACAAGATTCTGACACAGGTTTTGAAAACAGTACTCCAATGCGATCGAAATATATATCAATTATAAAAAACCAAAGAATTGGGTAGGAAGTAAATTGCATGTGTCACGTCTGCAGAGAACTGAGACTGAAGTTACCAGTAGGTAGAAGTATCATGATAGTGAAGCATGGTGCCAAATTACAAGCCTTAAAATTCAACTTGACTGTGTGCAAGGTGCCCATCATACTCAGTGATTCACTATCTACCCTCAAAAACTTCAGTCGCAAAGATACTGGAAACTCATTGGAATACAGGATCATTGCAGCATGCAGGAAAAGAAATGTGCAGTTGCTTTGTATGTATCTATCCAAGCTGGATTTAATCCAAGAGTAGGAATAACACCTTTCTAGCTATAAGCTCCTATAGAGCCACAAAAGTTGAATGTGACCTTCATGTTACTCATTAGCCATAATAGCATCATAAGATAATGTTACAATTTACGTACAAGATGGTGACACACGATGATTCTAACAAAACAAGATCAGATGAGGTGAAGTTTACAGCAGGTATGCTACTTTGTGTCTCAGCAGTTCCTGTAGCACATAACACTCCTCTGACATCTACAGGTAAAGTAAATTTGTGTGGTTTTGCAACCTGGTAACAGAGTTTTGACTTTCTGTGCATTCCTCCTCTGTTATAGCTGATCTTCAGGTAAATGTTATTCTGTTAGATAATGGGCATCAGTTCATTCCAGAATGCTAACCATATGGCACAAAAAATCTCTCTGGATTGTGTTGCACAGAACTCATACTAAATACAGAGCAAGAAAACTAGCTTTTAACTACTAGAGCCACATGGTTAGTGACTAGCATATAATATTGAAAAAGTTTCAAATTGAAGAGTCAAATGGTATTTTCTTTTTTAATTATGGCTTTAAGGCTAGTAAAAACAAAATTCTTTTGAATTTGAGCCTTGGCAAGTTTTAATAACTTCTGAAAATCTCTTGCACATTAAAATTTCTTTTTCCTCTATTAGTGTGAATGTACTCTATACTAAAAAAATTTACTGTCCCCAAGTATATGGGTCAAGTTAACTGCTTCAAGTCTGTTGTTGTTTATTTCTTTATTAATTATTATTCTGGCCATTCCCTTTCAAAGGTACTATCCTGGCATTCAGGTGGAATGATTGCAAGACACCAAGGACAACCGAAATCTGGACGGCCGGACGAGGATTTGAGCCCACATCTTCCCTATTGTGAGCCCTGAGCATTACTGCTCACCCACCATGCTTAGTTTCTTTTAACCACTTCTCCAATGTAGCAATATCAAATGACACCATAAACAGATTTAGGTATGCTGCAAGCAACTTTAGCTTCACATCTAAAATGGTAACCACATTTAATTCTCATATTTTTTTAACTGTTCTTTGAGTGTAGCATTCCATATACAAGACCTCCAGGATAACATATCAGCTAGCATGCTCATACTTTTCTACCTCCTCATCACCCCACCCTTCTAGGATGAACGGACACAGACAGATAGTGCTCACAGAAATACTAGCTCCTCTAAATGCTGACATTGTAAAGTGGCATATCAGCTTATCTTGGGTACCAGATATTCCCTGGGCACTAATCTTAGATTGACTGACTGATCTTCCTCCATCTCTATCTGCCTATCATAATTTCCTTTGCTCTTTTTATCTGCACATCTTTATTTCTCCATCCTCCCCAATATTTTTTCTGTACATGCCCTACCAGGGCCGGAGCTAGGATTTTGTGGCCCAGGCTAAGCGTTAGCATTCTTAGCAGTCACGCAACCAGTTGGGGGCTCTTGGCCAATTCATCAGTTAGGGCCCTCCCTCAAACCAAATGGATGACCTTAGCTCTATAACTTGTTGACCGGGAGGCCCCTACAGTCGGTGATCGGGCCCCCCTTCAGACGGACGGGCCCAGGTACATTTGACCCACTTTACCCTCCCCCCCCCCTAATGCTGGCCATGTGCCCTACAGTCTCACAGGTGCCATCTCTCATAACATTTACATTCTTATCATTTTTATTTTTAGTGTATTTACCATCATTTATATGTATTTAATTTTACTGACTTTTGTTTATAATTTTTCCCACCCTTAGAGATACATTAAGGTGATTGCTGATAATTGGTAAATGGAAAAATCTCTAGGGATTATCAACCAGTGCTAAAATGATGTATAAAGTTATACAGACTGTAAATTATTACTTATAGCTGTGCCTGCGCCTGCACCTATGCTAGCACTGCCTGCAGATGTTTCGTTGCCCCTTGATGAAGCCAAGGGGTGCGGAGTGGGGTAGGGTCTCAGGGATCCTTTTGAGCAGCCCCTACCAAACCCTAGCCCTCTATGCTTGCATGATGCATTAGACTTCTTTATATTCAATAATGGTAATTATTTTGACTGCGAGAAGATGTGTGACAGAAAATATTAAATTGATAGATTCTATTACAGAACAATTTAATTAGTGGATGCATTTTTTTATTTCTCAGTGTAATGTAATGTAAGCTATCACAAATGTGACATAAGCTATTACTGTGTATAGTTTCACTGAATTTGTTATAGATTGATCCGTGCTCACACATACAATAAATTCCAAAATTTATAATTTTAGCCTCTCTATTGTAGATGAAATAGGATACTAATTGGGATAAAAGGTATATTGTATGTTAATCCAGGCAATAAGCTATCACCAGTTTTGTTAAAATCCATCCATTAGCTTTTCTATGAACATACAGTAAAAAAAATTCAAAGATTAAAGTTATGGTCTGTATATTATTCAGAAGTATGTTAATAGTCTAGATAAAAGTATCCTACATTATGACCAATCATGTAAGTTATCAAATGTGCAGTGTCGTTCACATCCATCCATTATTTTGCATGCTAAGCTGACAGTTAGACAGTCAAGAATTACGAATTTTGTTGTTTTAACATTTGTATCATCATTAGTGTACTTTGTAATTATTCTTTATTGAAATAAATTTTATGTGTAAACACAACTTATCTACATTTTTTCCTCATTAGGTTCACTAAGGACCACTGCTGTCTGATTACTCATGCAGCTTAGTGTGAATCTTGAGAACAGGGGGCTGGATGCCACAACATGGCTGGAACCAATTTTGTTAAACCCTAAGGAAGGAATGTTTGTAATGCCATCTGTCTGTAAAACCTGTAACTTCCTTATGACAAGTGTGTTACTACTCATGAAACGTGTAGCTTATGAGCCAAAGATTGTGAAGATTGGTTCCAGCCTTCGCCTAGATCAGTGTTTCTCAAACTTTTGATCTCCACGTACCCCTATAAGATTTTCTAGGCAATGGTGAACCCCCTTGCGATTTTTTTTAAGCTCCCCTACTAGTGACAATAAGCAACAATGAGCAATATCCACCATTGTGCATGTTATATGCAAGAGATATAGCCAGTCCACCATTACGGAAATCTTGTCGCGAACCCCCTACGATAAACTGGCGAACCCCTTTGAGAAACACTGACCTAGACTACCTAAAAACTGCAATCAGGCCAGCCAGCAGGTGGGGACTACAACTCAAATCTGGTCTTGTTGTGCCCTCCCAATCTACTGTGGTGGAGTCTTAATGCACACAGCCACACTCGTGGCTCTTTCTAAAATTATACTATGTTCCTGTTGCTTCATCATGTGTGTTTTTAAATTTGTGCTGTTAATTAATAGATAAATTATCAAAAAAATAATGGCTGAGCAGGTAAAAAGCAGAGGAGCAGTTCTGCATTTCTTGGATTTCCTCCTCTCCTTCTGAATTTGTATTGTTTGTAATGCAGTAGTCACATTTGTGTACATTGCAATTACTCTTATAAAGACTTAACTTTTTTTACAATATTATTATCTTTCTATATAGAAATTCAGTCTGCACACATTTGCACTCGCAAAACGTGAAAAGTATTTGGTGGAATGACTTGAAATTTTGGGAAAATGTGGTGGGCAGTATGAAGAAGGTTTTCTTTTGTATGATACATTTTTTTCAATCTGGATTTACGCCTCATCGATGTTGAGGTCATTACAGGAATGTGAGCAAGGATTGGTAAGGAAATCAGCCATGGCCTTTTTTAAAAAGGGACCATACCGGCATTCACCTGTAGTGATTTGGGGAAACCATGGAAAATCCAAATCTTTATCGCCAGATGGGGATTCAGACCCAAATCCTCCTGAATGTGAGGCCAGAGCATTACCATTCATCCAGCTCGCTCGGTGTGTATACTACAATCCTCACCTGTGGTTTTGTTCGGAAAATTTTCGAATTTTTTTTTTCAAACAAAAAAATAAAAATATCATTGTTTTTTAGCAATTTATGATCTTTAGGTGCATAATTAATTGTTGGAAGTGGTTTGGTTCTTTGGGAACTAATTGTCTGGAAGTGATTTTATTAACTGTTTTCCAAAACTGAAACATTACTTTGATTCTAATTGTTGCATTCAATTGAATTCATTTTTTCTGGTTAATTGTCATCTGTGTTTTCAGATGAACAATATAATTGAAGCAACAACTCTGATTTGATGTCATAAAGGTAAAGACATACTAATTCCATAAACGCCACTGATTCTGACTGACATGCCATTCAAGTTTCCAATATGACTATCAAAAAAGTGCAAGGGCAATACTTGTAAATGTGCAGTTCTCTCAAGGGGAATTATATGCCACAAGCTCCAGAGTTAGTAAAGCATCTGATCTTAATGTTTCTGCAGAAAATGGACACACAAAAAATATAGTCTATCAAGGAGCATTACAATAAAAATAATTGTGTGCAAAAAAAATTTTCTTTTCTAAACCTTTGCATACCACAATTAGAAATTGAATGTTTTTCACCTGTCCAATTATATGTTGCATGTTCTAGACTCGGTAGGCTCTTTCATTTCATTTGAGACTGAGCTAGAGCAAAGCATCACCAGAGTTAGCTAGTAGAGTATAGATAAATAGAATAAAGGAGGAGAGTACACACCACAGTTGATGAAAGGATGATTTTTCACCTTTCATTCCATGTGAATCTGTTGTTGTTGTTGTTTTAGGGCGCGTCGATGTGAATCTGTATGTATATCACTGAACACTTATGTTCTCTGGTGAAACTCTTCACCCCCATTCTTTAATTACCAGCCTCTTGCACCTCAGCTTAGTCAATGCAGTGATGTAGCTCCACGATTATTCCTCCTCCTGAATGAGGACTTTGCCTTAAAATTTTATATACTTATAAGTGTGTTTATTTGATTCTGTGCTACCGCTCCTTTTATGGCAAATGGCCTTCTTCTCTGTCCTTTGTAATATTATGCTAAATAGCAACATTTTCTTTGTATGTAACCTGTTCTATATCAAATAATCTTGTACTTTCTCTACAATTCTTCCCATTCTATATTCCTCCTATTAAGAAATTGACGAATCCCGAAAGACTTAAAATGCAATTTGTGATCACCTCTTCTTTGTACATTCGGGAGGATGGCGGTTCGAATCCCCGTCCAGGCATCCAGATTTGGGTTTTCCATGGTTTCCCAAATCACTCCAGGCAAATGCCGGGATGCTTCCTTCAAAATGCCATGGTCGAATTCCTTCCCATACCTTGCTCCCCATCCTTTCCCGTCGCTAAAGACCTCGCTGTTAGAAAGACGTTAAGCAGATAAAAAAAAAAAATCTTTGTAGCAGTATCTGACTGGAGATTGAAAGGTTCCAGGTTTGAATCCCTGTCTCAGCAGGGATTTTCATAGGCACTTAACCCGGCCTTCACCTCTGGCACAGCTTGCTGTGTAATGTGAAGTACGCCAGAACACTTCCATGGTTTGGATTCCACATTAAACTGTAGGTCCCCTGTGCCCAGTAGGATTGCCAGGCTAGGTTCAGGCAGCTATGACAGGGGTGGAATGTGTATCCAATAGAAATCCTGTCACCGGGTCATTATGACCACACAAAATTATTATACCTCTTCTTTTCCTTTGAAATCTTGTTCTTAATCTATCCACCATTTCAACATCTTCATTTCATACATCATACTCTCACTAAATTTTAATTGTTCTATGTTCTAAAGTTTTAAATGGTTCCACTTTCTGGTGAACCTAAAAGTCAACATACTTTTTTCTCTTTTTGAATCCAATATTTGATACCATAATGTTTCTCATATTTAAGAAGGTTAATTTTGCTACTGCTAATCAGCTTTTAATGTGATCCATATTTCAGACATCATCTAACTTTACTTTTTTAAATAACAGAATTCTCTTACTTCTTTTAATCATCAGTTCTAATTTTGGTACCTAGTCTAGTGTTGTCATCGCGATTTCTGCCTCATGTTATTTCTATTTAGACCAATTTCTTAATTCATACCATTCAATAGCTTCTTCATATTCTCACTTTAAACCGCACAGGACAGGACAAGATCATCATCAAATCACACTTACTTCTCTCCCCTTGAATCCGAAAGCGGGGGAGGGGGGGGGGGGAAGCTCTACAAGTGGTTGGGCGACAATGGGCGGATTCTTGACCCGGGGGCCCCTACAGCCGACCCTGCCCAAATGTCATACTCAGTTTTTTCTATTACCTTGTTGAATTTCAGTGGTGATGAACTACCTTGTCGTCTCACCACATTGTGTCTCATGATTCACAGTACGATATTTTATTACAGCCACAGATTCTCATACTGGTTATAAAAATATCCCACGATAGCTAACTGGTTTTAACATTTTGTAGTTTTTATTGTTATTAAAAGCTTTTTCTGAATCTACCTCTCATGAAAATATATCTTTTTATTATTATTATTATCAAGTGTAGTAAGGGAATAGCTTCTGTTGAACCCAAAGTTCTCAAAAGCCAGATTGATTTTCATGAATATCTCCCACAATCCTTTGTGTATATATCCATATATTACGACAGTGACTAATTTTGTTGTACAAGTTAGTATTGTACCATGGTTTTCACATTATTGAAGATATCATACCAAAGACTGAACGGTCTGTTTGGTTGGCATTTTCAGAGGCTCTTACCTTGCCCTTCACATCTGGCAAAGGTTACTATGTATGTAAATTGTACTATCATACTCCTGTGGTTCTCATTTCAGAAAAAAACTTTAAATTACCATTAACCTAACAGAGTTAATAATTAGGTTTGACAGCCACAACAAATGTGGATTGTGTGGCCAAATAAAACTCTAACAGGTTAGTAATGCCACACAAAATTATTATTATATTCACATTTTACACCTGTAATTTCTATATTCATGTAAAAAAAATATTATTTTAGTAAATCTATTGGAATCTCTATAGTTTTGCATCTTCCTGATATTGGGCAAAATAATCATGCAATTTCTTCTTCTCCCAGTTAGTTAATTCTGACAGAATGCCTTCTACCTCTACTGCAGTTTGCATTTAATTACCATCTTTCCATCTCCTTAAGCTAGGATTTTGTGCCCAATCAGTAGCAATTTATCCGTCTTTGTCTTTACCCTTCAAGTTGGCATAGCATTTTGTTCCAATATATATTTCTTACATCAATCTGGACTTACTTTTAAATTTACAGGAGTGTCCTCTCAGAATTTTTAATGCTAGTACATAATATTTTCATCTCTTCAAAATTCTGCATTTCATCCTGTATACTACGCCTTAACTCAACATGGCTCTCAACCAGAACGTTGCTTTGATCCTCCAGAAGGAAGCATTTTGCCAGTACTTTTCTTCTATGACTGCAGTTAAAAATGGCATTCACATGATGTAGACCAGATTTACTGCACCTAATAACATTTATTCTTGTACTTCTGAATTTTCTATTTATTTCATTCTAAACTCCTGATACTGACAGTCTTCCTTCTTTACCTTGAGCATGTTTGTATTTTGTCGGCTGATACATCATTTTTAACACTTCCTATGTGCACCATGGTTTTCAGTCATGTTCTCTCCATATACCTCACATTTAATAACATCTTCCTAATGTTGCCAACTGTATATTCTACCATTACAAGTATTAAACAGCATGTTTGTTCTGATTAAATTGTATTTTGCACATAGTTCCATTACCATAATTGCTTGCTCATTTATTTCTACTGGAATAAAATCCTTTTATATATATACACACAACCAAAATCCGTAGAGCTTTATAAGCCTACACATACTCACTCGATTCTTCATCCTCAGAATATTACCCATATGTGGGCACAGTTAATTGAAAAGTTAACTTCGTTAATTGTTAATCCACTACCTAAAAAGTCAACTTAGATAATCGTTAAAATGTTACATTTTTTTTACAAATTTAATGCAAGTTAAAGCTAACCGTTAAAAGTTACCCATCCAAAAGTGAAACAGATGTTTAAGTATTGAAATAGGTATAACTGCAAGAAATACCAATGTGCTATGTACCATGATGAGGAATCAATAATATGTTTACCCAATATCCATCCAGAAATTGTGTTTTTATTGGGGTTCAAAGGTTTTACCAGTTTAAGTTTTCATGGCGTAATCATGTAACGAATGTCAGTTTAATTTACTTCACTAATGAACACCAAACCAATACCAACTAAAAAGTAACGTTTTCCTGGCAGTAAAAAAGTTTGATTATAAAAATATCAGAATCAATCGCCGATCGAATTAGAAACAGTAGTGAGCGCTGATTTGCAAACGTAAAATAGAAACACTCCAAAACTCTAGTTTTCCTGCTCACACCATCGTCATGACTAGCATAACAGTTGTATATGCATCACAACTGCACTTCTTATTACCTAATTCGTTCACTGTCCAACTCACCAAACAGTCGAACGTAGCATGGCGCACATTTCAAACAAATCAAATTTGTCAAGTAGCAATGTAACGGACTAAAGTTAATGGAAGTCCAATCTAATGGAAGATAAGAAGACCGTTAATGACTTTTTGCTAACTTTGTTAATTAACGATTAACGGTTTTCTGCCCAGCTGTGATAATACCATTTATTTCAAATTATAGTCTTGTTGTGATGTATCTATCCTTGCATTTATATGGCTGGTGGAGACTTGTTTTGCAACAGTGTATATTTTTAGTGTGGGAAAACTGGTAATTTGCTGAGTACTATAACAAGAGGTACCCTCTTTGTTTTATAATTATGTGTAAATATCATGTCCACTAATTACTGGTTAATGAAATCTTCATTTTTTATTAATTTTTTTTAGTAACAGTAGATATATAAAGGTAATTGAAAAATTAAAATTTGCTTCACTAGTGCCTGCATCTACATGTTCACTCTGCAATTCACAAAATTGGCAGTGTGTGCTGTATTGCAATTTCAGAACAAACGACAGTAGTCCCTCTTTAAAAATAATTTAAATAAATTCTGTCTTACAACAGCTGCTGAGAAAGTGACAACCCTAATTTTTTATCAATATTAATTTGGCTTACTGTTTTTGAGGTATGGGAAGGTGGAAAGAACATTTACAACTGCATCTTTCTGGATTAAATTCAAAATCATGTGCAACACATACACCCTCATCCTCTCCCCCTATAAATCAACCAACCAGTGACAGACTTCTGCACAAATCGAACCAGCTGGGTAAATCACCAGTCCATCAATGTAGCCTGTTATTGAGACTCACGACTTTAAGCATCAGTAAATGATTGGATTGATTGTGATCATGTCCTTACTTCAGAGCACATTCCCAGTTTAGCTGTAGAATTTAACAAGAAAGGTGGAAAGTAAGAGTAAATTGAAAAAAATATACTTATCATTTTATTCAACAAACTTCTTCAAAATCTCTTAAAAATGTATGCTCCAATACCTGACAAAAGCATTCTGGGAAAAGTCAGAAAGGCTGCTGGACTGACATCTCAGTAAAATAGAGTAAAAAAAAATATCGCGGTATAGAAAAGTGTTAGAGCACAATCTATGTTCTATCTTCCAAATACAAATCAGCAACTACCATTAGAAAATTTGTTGTATGTCAAGCAGTTCTTATTTTTAACCGACTTCAAAAAAAGGAGGAGGTGCTCAATTCGTCTGGTTTTTTTTTTTTTTTTAAATGTATGTTCAGCGATATCTTTACCAATTTTGAACCGATTTAAATGAAATTTTTTTTAGTTGATAGGGTATACCTCCAAAGTGGTCCCATATGAATTTAATTGAGAAACCACCCCTTCTACCCTTTACACCACTTAAGTTTTATACAAACCCACATTTTTTTATCCGATTTTGATGGAACTTTGTACATGTATAGTCAAAAATAAAGAGAAAAATACTGTCAACTTTTTGTTTGAAAAAACTGAACCCAGCTCTCCCTATCCACCCCTTTAATATTTGTCAATGTTCTTTATACAAAGCTTCAGTCAACACCATTTAACTGATCTCCAATAAAGTTGGCATATACATTTAATTATTCATGGAGAAGGATTCTGACCAAAAAATAAATTAAAAAACCACCCCATCTCCTCCCTTAATTTTATAGAAACCTACATTGCTTATCTGATTCTGATTGAACTTTGCACATGTGTACTTTAAAACGAAGAGAAAAATCCTGTCAACATTTGGTCTGCCAAAGCTTAACCCCTCTCCCTCCTTCCACCCCCTTAATTTTTGTTGATGTATTTAATAAAAGGCTACAATCGCCACCGCATGACCGATTACCATGAAAGTTGGCACTTGTATATATTTTTTTCACGAAGGTGGTTTCTGATGAAAACATCCAAAAATCACCACTATTAAACTGCTCAATTTTTATACAAACCCACAGTTTCTATCCGGTTTAGATAGAACTTAGCAAACTTTTAATATAAAACAAAGAGAAAAATAATTTCAACTTTTGGTTTACAAAAACTGAACTCCTCTCCCCATTTCCACCTCCTTGATTTTTGTCAATTTTCTTTTTAAAAAGCTAAAGTCAACACCATTTGACTAATCTTTATGAAAGTTGACACATAAATGGTTTTTTTTTTTATATATGGAGAAGATTTCTGACCAAAAAATCCAAAAACTACCCTAGCTCTCCTTTAACATCCCTTAATTTTTGTACAAACCCACATTTTAATCCGGTTTTGGTGGAACTTCGCAAGCGTATACTTTAAAACAAAAAGAAAAATACTGTTCACATTACTTTCACAAAAACGCAAACCCTGCCCCTCTATAAATACTGTAAATGTTCTCTATATAAAGCTACCATTTCTATCTGATTTTGAAGGAAGAATGCACATGTATACTTCAAAACAAACATAAAAATACTGTCTACATTTGGTTTAGAGAAGCCAAATCTCTCTCCTCCCTCAATCTACACAAAGCTACAGTTTATGCCTGAGTCTGAAGAAAATTTTCACATGTATACTTTAAAACATACGGAACACTTGTGTTTAAATTAGGTCGCAGAAGCCCAACCCCTCTTCTCTTCTAACTCAACCCCTCCTAATTTTCAATGTTCTTTATACATACCCACAGTTTTTATCAGATTTCGATGGAACACTGCACATGTATACTTAAAACAAAGAGACACATAATGTCTACATTCTGTTTACGAAACCCAACCGCTCGCTCCCTTACCCCATTTAATTTTTGCAAATGTTCTTTACACAAAGCTACAGTTTATATCTGGTTTCAATGTAACTTTGCACATGCATACTTTAAAACAAAGAGAAAAATACCATCCACACTAGCTTTACAAAAACCAAACTACTCTTCGCTTCTAAACCGCTTAATTGTTTTTTTATACATACCTATAGTATTTATCTGATATCAATAGAAATTTACACACGTATACTTTAAATCAATCAGAAAAGACAGTCTACATTTGGTATTCAAAAGTCCAAACCCTCTTCTCCTTTACCCCCACCCCTTTTATTTTCCAATGTTCTTTACCAAAAATCCACAGTTTTAAATCCCGTCAAAATCAATTAAGCTACTTTTAAGTTATGTCAGAATATTTATAAAATAAATGTGTCCTAATGTCTCAACATGTACTTTAGATTTTATCTTGGACCCAAAACTTTCATGTTGTGAAAACCAATTAAAAATCTATATTTTATGTGTGATATCAGAACAAACAGATATATTTCATAGAGAGATTTGTGTATGTGGTATGTATTAATGCCCAGATGTTACATGTTTCGATTATCGAGCAGCAGCTTTAACAGATGTTATGATTAGATCGAAACACAGCCTGTACCAAAATGTAAACTGACATTCCTTAACACAGCATCCAATTCACCCCGTTCTGAAAGTTGTTGGAATATATAAAGACGGAGCTTTTTTTTTTTGAAAGCACTTTAACCACTGAGCTACCAGGAAGTTCGAATGAGAACTGTTGTGGCATATTTAACATACAAAACAAACTATAATACCACAAAAAATTTAAAAATAAAATAATTGTTTAAAAAAACATAAAAACCGCCTTCAAAAAAAGAGAATTCGAAAAATTTAAAATAAATTTATACCTTGCTTAGAAGAAAGTAAATTTAAATGGACAATATTTTACATTACTGTTATTGAATTTTTAATTAATTAATTATTTTTGGAGTTTGGAGTCAGTGCCAGCTGCCAAATCGTGAAGATCAAATTACTGAACTTTATTAGTGTTTGAGGCGAAACGGGGAGTACAATTTTTTTTTTTTTGAAAGCAAGCGCTTTAACTACTGAGCTACCAGGAAGTTCGCATAATGAGAACTGCTGTGGCATATTTAAAATACAAAACAAACTATAACACCACAAAAAAATAAATAATAGTTTAAAAAAATATAAATACAGCCTACAAAAAAAAAAAAAAAAAAAAAAAAAAAAAAAAAAAAAAAAAAAAATTTTAAAAGAAAGTAAATCTAAATGGACAATATTTTACATTACTGTTATTGAAATTTTTTACATTAATTAGTTATTTTTGGAGTCGGTGCCAGCCAAAGCAAGTAAAGCAAAAATATAAAAACAATAATGCATAACATAAAATTTCACACTTTTCGCAGGCGTCATTATTGAAAATTGCACTTACTTGTTTACTTTCGGGTTTTGCGCTGCGATTTATTTGCTGATAACGCCAACGTTTCGGCCCCAACCTGGAGTCTTCATAAGGGCTTCTGTCTATTTCGCTGACTAGTGCTTTTTTTTGATAGACTTGACACTTAATTCACTGTTTATTATCACAGGCAAAGATGATTTTGATTATCCGCCAAAGAATATTTTCTGTTCCAAAGAGGTTTCTGTATTACGCAGCGATCTTGTAGTTGTTACGTGTTCATTTGCTAACACACACTTCCACATTTGGCTTAAACCATAGGGCGGAGAGAGTCGCGGATTCTGACCATATAAAGGAAGAAAAGAAACATCTTAATTGGGCCCTGCGGCAGAATGGATATAGTGGTCAGATGATAGCCCATGCTTTGAGACGCAGACAGCTTAAGGACGACCACAAAAAAGAAATGAAACAAAAGAAGAAGGCTCTTCTCCCATATGTAAAGGGAGTCACGGAGAGGATAGGTAAAGTGCTGGCCAAAATCAATGTCCTACCTATCTTCACCAGTAAAAACAAGGTTAGAAGCATTTTAAGGTCAGCGAAAGATTGTAGAGCACCATTACAATCGAGTGGTGTGTATAAGATTCCCTGCGATTGTAGTCAGGTGTACATAGGTGAGACATGTCGAGCAGTCTCCGTTAGGGTGAAAGAACATCTTCGTCACTCGAGACTAGAACAAACCACGAAATCGGCAGTGGCGGAACATCATGTAGAAGGATGCCACAAAATTCAGTGGGATAAAACTACGATCATAGCAAAGCCAAAGGATTTTTTAGAAAGGAAAATAAGGGAATCCATCGAAATTTACAAAAATCCGAACAATTTCAACAGAGACGGCGGCTATGGTTTAAGCCAAATGTGGAAGTGTGTGTTAGCAAATGAACACGTAACAACTACAAGATTGCTCCGTAATACAGAAACCTCTTTGGAACAGAAAATATTCTTTGGCGGATAATCAAAATCATCTTTGCCTGTGATAATAAACAGTGAATTAAGTGTCAAATCTATCAAAAAAAAAGCACTAGTCGGCGAAATAGACAGAAGCCCTGACGAAGGCTCCAGGTTGGGACCGAAACGTTGGCGTTATCAGCAAATAAATCGCAGCGCAAAACCCGAAAGTAAACAAGTGCAATTTTCAATAATAATGCATAACAATAATACATAAATAATCATGTTACTACTTACTTACAATTAATGCTAGAAACATGTTTCAACAAAACTGAAACATACAGATGATAAGCCAGTATTATACTAACTGCAAATCGTTTACTGCATGATGCAGCCTACCAACTGACCGTGTAGTGCCAGAGATATGCCTGGATGACCAACAAGGCCGAGCCACAGATTAAAATGCTGTTAATTTGTTTCCCTAAGCTGTCTCCCGCAATAACACTATCTGCCTCACGACATGCTGTAAAGAATTTGGAATTTTTGTTCGAACTCCCCGTTTCGCCTCGAACACCAAATAAAGTTCAGTAATTTGATCTTCACGATGTGGCAGCTGGCACCGACTCCAAAAATAACTAATTAATATAAAAATTTCAATAACAGTAATGTAAAATATTGTCCATTTAGATTTACTTTCTTCTAAGCAAGGTATAAAGTTATTTTAAAATCTTTAGTGCGCTTTTTTTTAGGTGGTTTTTATGTTTTTTAAAACAATTATTTTATTTAAACAAAAACTCCAAACTTGGCCACCTCAGAATTCCATTTAATTTGTCTTCCAGAGCACTCTATAGAAAAGGCAACATATTACAATTTTGAAACTATTTTTAAATGACAGACAACTCATTGGTTTGTTCATTAACTTTAATAAAACTCAGTATACTTGTCAGAAAAAAATTGAATTTTTAAAAGTCTAGTTAAAGAGATAGAAAGCATAAATTTTCTAATACTGGACTATATAAGGATAGCTGGAGACTATGGGGGGTAGTTGTTTGAAAGCTTTAGCAGAGGTTGGTTGTGTTGGCCCCCGGTAGGTTTGGTGCGATGTGGGGTAAGGGAAGGAAACCATAGGAGGAAGTGATGCAGTCTGAGCAGCCATCTTAAATCAGTTTAACATTTAGTGAAGTGATTTTACTCTAGATGTAGTTGAACCTTATTTATTTAGGGGCCATCGGGAGTTGCTTGTGGCTTATCTCAGGGTTTAAACCTACAATTATTTATTTTGGAGAAGATTTTCGATGCTTTAAAATTTGTTACCATATGATTTACTAAGATCTGAAGAGTTTGAACATTCCATCAAAGTCTACAGTGAACAATATTCAAAACATATCTTCAGCCGCTAAGTTTTTTCAGGTGATTGGCAACTGCAAGACAGTATATCCTTAGGCCACAGTTATGGTCAGAGTTTAGCGAAAGCTGTTATACATAAACCTCCAGTACAGCAAGGTCACTAACATACCTTACAGAAAATATAATAGCATGTATAAACTTTGAGGTGTTATGTTTAAGTTCACAAACTCATCCTAGAAAAACTGATACATACCTAACTGCTGAATACTGCTATGGCCACCTTTAAAGCTACTTCACCCTTTGAACCAATTGAGGAGAAATTGTTGTTCAGAGTTGCCATCATCTAAGCCTTGATATCCTCAATTTCATCAAATTGCAATCCTTTCCAAACTTCTTAAGTAAAGAAGTCATATTTATTGTCACATGATTGTGGAGGCTGGTCTACCACAGTTATTTGTTTCCTAGCCAAAAACTCCCACACAGACAGTGCAGTGTGTAAAGGTGCATTTTCGTGATAGAGGAGCCACGAGTTATTTATGAAAAGTTCTGGTCATTTCCATTTCACTTTTCCACACATTCCTTAGAATACCACAAAATACCACACTCAGCTTGCACATTTTGATTTTGACCGACAGAACATTATCACTCATGGACAATTAAGTTATTTCCATTGTGCACTTGGCTTCAGACAAATATGTGAATATCCAGGTTTCATTACCTGTTATTCTTTAGTCCAAATCTTTGCCATGCCTCTCAAACATGTTTGGACACACTTCAACCTTACTTTGCTTTTATTCATTCATGAGATATTTTGGGATCATTCTAGCATATTACACATGGCAAGACCTTAAGTTAAAATATCCTGCACAGTTTACCTGTTAAAGTTCGCTGGGTTTGCTAAGAATCTTGAGGCAAGACTCCAATTTTCACACGCATTTTGATTAATTTCAGCAATGTTTTCCTCTGTCTGATTCATTACTGGCCACCCTAACCTCTCATCATCAGTCACTTGTTCCCTCCATTCAAGCAAAAAGTTAAATCCATTTGTACACAACTGTTTTCTTCGTGCATTTTCCCCATACACTTGCATTAATATATCCTTATTTCTCTCCCACTCCTTCCCAGTTTCACAAAAAACTGAATACTTTGTTCTTTGCTCTGATTCCAGCTCAGGCATTTTCACAACAGTGCATGCACCCAAGCAACAACAAGAATGAATGTTTTGAATGATTATCAGTATATTTATTGAGATAATTGTTTGTTACTTGATACTTTTAACAAATTCTTTAATCTTTATTTTACTTAGACCCATGATGAAAGATTAAATAATATTACAATAACATTGAGGAGAGGCTTCATTGTCAACACAATTCATAAAAACTAAAGAAAAGCCAACTGTTTTATTTAAATGTTAAACTCAACAACCACATTTTCAATATAATCACCAACAAACATTTAATAATACTGTCAACTCCATTTCATTAAACAGGTTATGCAGAATCCTTCTGTGATATCGGCATGAGTATATTTTTACATGTTGCTGTTTGCACATTTTAGGCAAAAAAATCTGTTGTAACATTTTTAAAAAATTGGTATTAAGTACAGAAGCCATACAATGTACACATGTATGAAATACAACATGATTCACATATACATATATGGGAGGAAGGATAAAGTGAAGGTAGGATTTAAGAAGTACAACAAATAACAGTTTGTATAAGACAGACAGTTGAACAATTCAGCTTTCATTTTAATCTTTCAACAATATTATTTAATTTACTTGACAAACACGTCAACCAGAGTTGGCGATGAAACCACTCCTTTTTGTGGTACAGACAATGGTACACCTTTATACGTAGCTATCCTCTCATTGTTAGTTTTTAAATCGACAGCAACACTTTCAAAAACTTTCTTTTTTGGGTTAAGTACTGGATCTGGACGATGTACATAACCATCAACTAAAACTTGGTCTCCAGGTACGGATGTTGGAGGTGGAATTAGTACCTCAACTTTTTCTGGTGAAGACGCACACATCACCATCCCTTCAGAAGTAACACCTCTCATTTTCACAGGCTTTAAATTGCAGAGTACAATCACAAGACGATCTTGCATTTCTTCTATTGGCACATGCTTAACCAGGCCACTGACCTAAAACAGGGATGTAGAACTTAGAATTCAATAAACTGATCATGTTTAAAACCAGCCAGAATATGATATAGCTAGATTGTAAAGTGAAATATATCAAATGCAAATCTAGCCAACACTGTATAACCTGGAAACAAAAAATTAAACTTACTTACTATGAAAATTATAAAATCAAACAAAATAATTTTTTTTGCTGTCGTCAGTCTTTAGACTGGTTTGATGCAATCCTCCATCCCTTCCTATCCTGTGCTAGCCTCTTCATTTCTACATACCCCTTACAATCCACATCCTCAATTATCTGCTTCATATATTCTAATCTCTGTCTACCTCTGCAGTTCTTACCTTCAACTGTTCCCTCCACTAACAAATTAACCAATGCAGCATGTCTCAAAATATGACCTACCAGCCTGTCTCTTCTTCCTGTAAGCTTCTTCCATAAACTTCTTTTCTCGCCCATCATTTCTAAAACTCGTTCATTTCTTACTTTGTCTGTCCACCTAATTTTCAGCATTCTTCGAATGATTAAAAGTAATTTTAGAACGAGTTCAGGCTGTTTTGTTTCTCAATCTAACAGACACCTGTGCAAATTAAAGTTTGAAGACAGTGCCTCAAAATCCTACAGGTAATATATGCTACGGTTGTACAGAAAGAAAGCAGTATAATAATGAAACATATTTTGCTATTTAACCTAATTGTAATGGAGACATTTAAGTGAGCTGTTAGCACTTCATGAGGGTGAACTTTTAAATAATTTGACCAGAGCAAGAATTGGTTGAAAGATCACTCTCATGTCCAATGTTATCAACAATATTTCTTAAGGTCACAACCCTCTCTTTTTTTTAACTGCTTTACGTCTGTCAACAGCGAGGTCTTTAAGAGACGGGAAAAGATGGGCGGGGCAAGGAATGGGAAGGAATTCGGCCATGGCCTTTTTTTAAGGAAGCATCCCGGCATTTGCCTGGAGTGATTTGGGAAACCATGGAAAACCCAAATCTGGATGCCCGGACGGGGATTCGAACCGCCATCCTCCCGAATGCGAGGCCAGAACGCTATCCGTTACACCACCACGCTCGGTCACAACCCTCCAGTTAATTGGATACAAGTAAGGTTAGGATATTTCTACAGAAAATGCTGGACTGGATGAAGTTGATAGTGCAGATGCAGTTAGATCTGACAACACAAAAAAAAAAAAAAAACTGGTTCAAACCGGGTATGGGAAATTAACCATGTGCTTCAACATATGTGGTGTCATTCCTTATAACAAGACCCCATTACAAGTTGCTTGAGCTTTCAAGTACTGCAAAATTAGACCTGATGTGTGAAAATCAGACAAATTAAATTTTTTATTGATCATAAGTTCTGCAGACACTTATCACAATTAACAAATACACTGAAGTGGTAAACGTCATGGGATATCTCCTAATATCATGTGAAACCCACTTTTGACTACCGAAATGCAACAAACCCAATGAGGCACTGACTTAACAAGTCGTCGGATGTCCCCTGAAGAAATGTTCAGTTATGCTTCCTCTACAGCCATCCACAATTGTGAAAATGTTGCTCGTGCAGAACATTGTGCATAAACTGGCCATTCAATCATGTCCAAGATATGTTGGATTGGATTTATTTCTGACAATCTAGGTGACAAAAACATTCACTGGAATTGTCCAGAATGTTGTTCAAATTAATTGTTAACAACTTTGGTATAGTGACATCATACACTGTCATCCTGGAAAACTCCATCGTAGTCTGGGAAGGCTTTCAAATGTTTCTTTTAAAGTATTTGATGGTAATGTTACGCTCAAAGACTGAAAATCCTCAGCAAGCAAAAGACCACAAGTTTTGGTTTCTTTAAAACGTCCACAACACATATTATTTGCCTTGTGGCATTTACAAAAGCAGCCAGAATATGTGGCTATCTCAAAAAGCCGCAACACAAAATTCACAACGTGTCTTTCATGATATTTGACCGCTACACATCATGTTTACTAAGCAAAGCCACAACATGTTTTGAACATGTGTTGATGCAACCACAACATGATGGGCAGGTTGTAGCTACATTTTCTGAATGTTAATTAATAATCAGGCGATGTTAAGAAAATAAAACACTCTTTTTCATTACCATTTATCTTTAATCATTGTCCGAGATAAGTTGACAGTAAAATTATTAAAATGAAGAAACTTGGTAACAAAATTAACAATAATGTTACAAGAACTATTGCCATGCCATTTTGAGTTACACTTAATTTCTTTGAGCAACATTTGTTGTAGATACAGTATGTTTTATATTGACACATTATAAAGCCTAGCTGACTTCCAGATGGTAATTCAAATGTTAAGCAAAGTGTTAAAGGAGTTGAGAGACGCCCTCTGAAACTGTAAATTCATTACGAGTCGATCGAGAAGACCTTCCTTGTTTACTAATAGAGACCTGAAGGATTAATGTTCATAACAACAGCTAAAATATTGCTGGTAGCTGTACATTCTCATTAACTTAGGGTACCCTAGCTAAAATAGTAGAACCAATTTCAACTGCAGGAAATTTTTAGTTGGACACTGAAATAATTGTATGTGTTTGTTTCTCTTGGCCAGAATCGGGACTTACTCTCTCAACACTGATGCTGTTCTTTCTTAAACAGAGCTTACAAGTAATATTTGCATGAAACCCCACAATCTTGTCGCTTTCTCCACAGATAACGTGAACATATTCATGACACTCTGAACACTTGTGAGCTCCTGAAGTGTCATTTTCACCAATGACGCAACTTTTTATTAAATTTTCAGGTTCTTCCAAAATAATGTGTCACTGTAAAACATATGTCGCGGTAGTTGATTTCTATATAGATGTTAGTATAGAGTTTAGTAATAATGAAGGCAGAGTACTTCCAAGCTAGCACGGTAGCAGGAAGGTTACACCGCTAGTACACGACACCAAGCCAAGGCCGCTTGGCTGGCAGTTCTTACTGTGGGAAAGCTGCACAGCACGACGAGTACATGAGGCTAACACACTATGGGCACGTGATACACACGCGTGTTCGTAGTGACTGTCAGCCAATGAGAGGAAGGCTTTCCCCACCTTCCGGAATCGAGGGCGCCTCCTTGCGCGCACGATTCGCCCCAGTCCGCGATGTGATTTTTAGTAGTGAGAACCTGTAACGGTCTAATCAGCCATTTTGGGCATTTTTCCAAAAATCCTCCCTCTGCTGGCTTTTGATGCATTCTGTCTCAACATCGGATCCTATGGTCCATCATTCCAATACCAGGAATGCTGATTTTATGTACCAGTCGATTGTAATTGTACCATACAACTGCTCTCGCCGAATAAATCAAGTAACCGCAGTTCTTTACATTATTCAAGGAGCACCTACGTCCCAATTTTAGACCAGTTAAGTCTCTGTGCATGTATTTTATCCCAGCTAGGAACTTACAGATGCCGGCTGGAAACCGGAAGTACCTCAGTTGGCAGTAAGTAGACGCTGGAACGGACCCACAGTGGGTAAGTTCGACTCTCGCTCGGTCATCACGCGACATACCCACATAAAATTGGTGTGCAGATCTGGGGTTTCAATTACCGCATACTAATTTGGAACAAAGTTCCACTTAGCATAGCAGAGGAAGAAATTATTTCTCTCGCTATACCTAACACAGACTAGTTAATCACAGAGGGAGTGATAGGCAAGAGAAGGATCAAGAAAGAAGAAGACGTTCCGGAATCATTTGGTGAGCGACGCAGATTCGCCATCGCGGGCGGCAGAGCAACCTGGACGCAGCAGAAAAGATCGCGACTCGAGAAGGGACGGCGGCATCCGCTAGAGGCGCTGACCGGGCCGGCGCGCATCGCAAAGCAGCCACGGCGCGCATCGCAGAGCAGCTACGGCAATTGCAGCAAAAAAGTGAAAAACAGTGCCTAACAAGTGTTCAAAATGCCCACCGACAAGCTACCGAGTGCGGAAAGTGTGCGTGAATCAAGTAGTGTGAAAATTTCAGTTACAGATGCACTAAAATTAATTCCCTACAATTTTAGCGGAGATAAATCAGAACTGAGATCCTTTATTGATAATGAGTCGACAGCTTTCTCTTTAGTAGCTGTAGAGGAGCATGATGTATTGTTACAGTTTGTCAAAAGCAAAATAGTTTCGAACTCAAGGTCAAAAATTCTTGTCAGAGACCAGACAAAAGATTGGCCTTCGATCAAAGCTATTTTGATAGAAAATTACGGGGAGCAGAGGTCCTTGGATTATTACGCATATCAATTATTCTTGGCTAAGCAGAAAAGTAACGAAACAATAGCAGAATGGTCTTCTCGTGTCGATGCACTGGAACATGATTTCCGGCAAGCCACTGTAAATGAAATGAAGGCCGCGGATGTTGAGGGAAGTCTTGCATTAATAGAAAAGCTGACTAAGGCGACCTTCGTTCAAGGCTTGAAAGACGAAAGAATACAGACAATTGTCAGAGCACAGGGTAAAAAGGCGACCCTGCCAAAAGTCGTTGACTTAGCCCTTACGGAAGAATCAGCAATTCTATCGCAACGCGAAAAATATTCACATAACAAAACAGACACCAAAACGACACAGTTCAGACACAATAGGGGTACATTCGTGACTTGCAATTCCTGTGGAAGAATCGGGCACCTAAGTAGGGAATGTCGAAGCGCCATAACTTGTCAAATTTGCAATCGTACTGACCACAGTGCCAAAGATTGTAGAAGCAATGCAACATTCAAAAGAGTCCAGTACATTACGTGCAGCTACTGCCTGAAATTCCGGCCACAAAGTAGCTGATTGTCGAACCAAAAGAAACAAATGTGCAAGGTGCAATGAGATCGGGCATTTCCCATCTAAATGTAAAGCAAATCTGGGGGGAAAAACACACTCAAACAAACAGGGAAACGGTGCCCGGGTGCAGGAGTAGACAACCATCTTAGCACTCGGAATTATGGATCTGTATATGCCGTAGGTTGTCAGTATGCTAGTGATTATATAAAACTACCTTGCCCTAGCATACTCAATCAAAATATTCCATATTTACTTGACAGTGGGGCACAATTAAGTCTTATAAATCAATCAGCTTTGAAGCCAAATACTCCTATAAACAGGCAACAGACAATCCAAATCAAGGGGATCTCACCTCAACTGGTTAGAACTCAAGGAACAGTTATGCTGAGATTGTATTTAACTCCCAACCATTACCTAACTCATAAATTTCATGTTGTATCCGGAAAGGTTGATATTAGCGAGCAAGGGTTACTAGGAAGAGATTTTATGCTCCAGCATGGAATAGTAATTAATTATAAGAACAGAACAGTTTACGTTAAAGGTCATAACATTCCCATGTTGTCAAGAAAGGAAAGAGTTTAACAGACCAGAAGGCCAGGGTAATAAATGCAAATGCTTTCCCAAAGTACAAGTGTAAGCAGAATTATCATGCTAGAAACTCTCAAAACAATTTCACTCAAAAGATAACCAAACACTCGGCATTCACTCAAGGCAATTCGAAACAACAGAAAGCAAAAAAAACACTCATGTTTCCGCAGAAAACAATGCAGTGCCTAATCGGGGAGTCACTGACAGCGGAAGCGAAAATCAAAACAAACAAAATTTTCATCCAGGGCAACCTAACAAATCGAAACAAACCACTGCAGATGAAGAAGAGCAATTAATTAAAGTAGGTCCTAGAGAGGAGAGAGTTTTGCGAATAAAAGTACAAGGTAAAAGGAACACAGAAGCTATAATAGGTAAACAAGAGCTAATTTCCGGTGTCCATGTACCCGAATCAATTGTTAAAGTAAAGAACGGTGAGTGTATTATTCCTGTTTTGAATACTAGAGAGGAGGAAGTAGAATTTTACTATACAGCTTTGGAAACACAACCGTACACAGAGCTGTCAGCTGATGCTGACGTGCCCAGCCCACCACGCATACGTCATGTTGATAAGCCGCCGGATCATATGGCGCAGCGGTCAACCAAAACAAAGCCACGTGCTAACTTGCTTAAAGAGAATCTGAGACTTGAACATCTTAACCCGGAGGAAAGACAGTCCATTATGGAATTATGCTTAACATACAACGATCTCTTTTTCCTTCCAGGTGATAAGCTTACACATACTGACACTGTGAGACATGAAATTAAACTTAAACCTGAAGCAGCAGGAACTGTTATTAACTGTAGATCGTACCGAACACCTGAAGCTTTAAAGCCCATATTAGATGAAGAGATTAATAACATGTTAGAACAGGGAATCATTACAGAATCAACCAGTGGTTGGAATTTCCCTATACTTTTAATTCCCAAGAAAGCAGACGCCAGTGGAAAGCAAAAATATCGGGTAGTCGTAGATTTTAGGAAGCTCAACGAAATTACCGTGGGATCAACCTTCCCAATACCTCTAATCTCAGAGATTCTAGACTCCTTAGGTAAAGCTAAGTACTTTTCTACACTCGATTTGGCGAGGGGCTATCACCAAGTGCTAATTGATGAGAAAGATAGAGAGATGACCGCCTTCAGTACAAACAAAGGAAAATTCCATTTCGCCAAAATGCCGATGGGGTTGTCCACATCCGGTAGTACGTTTCAGAAATTGATGAACCAGGTTCTTTTGGGGATCAATGGTGATAAATCTCTAGTGTATCTAGATGACGTTTTAATTTACGGAAGTAGTTTGGTCGAACATCAGGAAAGGTTAGCAGAAGTCTTCTCCAGGCTCCGAAAACACAACTTAAAATTGGAGCCAGCCAAATGTGAATTCCTTCGTAAGGAGATTATCTATTTAGGCCATAAGATAACGAGTTCAGGAGTTTATCCTGACCCTGCGAAAACCGAAAAGGTTAAAAATTACCCTCAGCCAGAAACCACAAAACAACTCAAAACATTTTTAGGCCTCACCGGTTATTATCGAAGATTCATTGAAAATTACAGCAGAATTGCGAAGCCATTATATGATCTTCTCAAGAAAGGCGTCAAATTCGAAGTGGAACCCTAAAGCTGAACAGGCATTCCAGACCCTTAAGGAGAAATTAATTACGCCACCTGTGTTACAATACCCACGATTCGGAGAGGAATTTTTAATTACTGTCGATGCTAGTGGGGAAAGCCTCGGTGCTGTCTTATCGCAAGGGAAAATAGGAGAAGATTTACCTATAGCTTACGCGTCGAGGACGCTGAGTAAAGCAGAAAGGAGCTACTCGGTGAGCGAACGTGAGTGTCTTGCCTGCCTGTTTGGGTGCAAGGTATTTCGTCCTTATGTATTTGGGACTCATTTTAAGATAATAAGCGACCATCAGCCTCTTGTATGGATTTTTAATGTCAAGGACCCATCCTCTAGATTGTTGAAATTCCGATTAAAACTCTCTGAGTACAATTTCCAGTTGATTTATAAACGTGGAAAGGTAAACTCGAATGCTGACGCCCTCAGTCGAATCAGAGAGATTCACCCAGTCCCAGATACTCCTACCAATGGAGATAATAACGCCAGTGAAGATATGGACACCTCAGAGAACACTAATACCACACACACTCAAACACAAAAGGTCGAAGCGCAGACACAGACTACAGAGGATGAGTTTCCTGAACTAGATGAGGCTGAAAAACAAGCAATCCTACGGGAATGCCACCAGTCACCGGTGGCTGGCCATACAGGTGTAAACAAAACAATAGAGAAGGTGAAAAGATACATTCAATGGAAGGGTATGGAACAGGATATCAGAGAATACATTAGGAAATGTCATAGCTGTCAACAAAATAAATTAACAACGCGCAACACACAAATGCCGCTTGTGCTAACCCAAACACCAGAACAAGTCTTTGAAAGATGTGCTATCGATATCGTGGGGCCGTTCCCCCTTTCTCACCAAGGTAACAAATACTTACTCACCTTCCAAGATAGTCTATCGAAGTTTATGGCCGCGGTTGCTGTTCCCGCACAAGACTCGCGCACTGTTGCCAAAGCTCTTGTCGAGGAAATCATACTACGCTACGGGATCCCATCGCAAATTTTGTGTGATAATGCGGGAAATTTCATTAGTGACACCCTAAAACAAGTGTGCCAACTTCTAAAGATAGAGAAAATTCACACCTCAGCATATTCCCCACAGTCCAATGGTTCGCTCGAAAGACAACATCGCACTATCGCAGAATACCTTAGACATTACGTAGATAACGATCAGCTAGACTGGGATTCCTGGGTCCCATTTGCCATCTTTGTAATAAATACTAATATTCACTCAGCTACAGGTTTCTCACCTTTTGAACTATTCTTTGGACGCGTGCCTAATATACCGGGCATTCTGCAAAAAGACCCTACCGAAGTTGTTTACTCGTATGAGGACTACGCTACAGAGCTAAAGGCTAGGCTACAAAGTTTGCACAAGCGAGCCAGAGAAATTAACAAAGAGGTCAAGGAGAAAAATAAGGAATACTTTGATAGAACCCAAAACGCCGTTGAATTTAAGGTCGGGGATAAGGTTCTCCTCAAGGACGAATCCATCCGCAGGGGACGAAGCCAGAAACTAGGAACCCTTTTTGTTGGCCCATATAAATATTGGAGCTTGATCTACCGAACGTAGTTATCCAAAAGGGGCGTTATAAACGAGAGAAGGTACACGCTAATCGTTTGAAACCATATAAATAATCATTTTAGTCTTTGACCCCGCAAGCATAACCTAATAGCAGTGTCCAAGCCATGCAAATAATGGAAAACGGGGCTCCGATACGATTAATAGGACAGAAGTTATTAGTAAACACAGCCACGTGGCCTGTATGTCAACAAACGCACGTGCTCGGGGGGCCCGACCCCACACGTCACAGATAACAGCGTCAAGCCAAGATGGCTGCGGGGCTCACGTTGCGTTCCGCAAGCGATAAGCAAGGCCGCCTCTGATATCACAGTACACCAGCTGGCCGGCTGAGCTCGACTCTGATAAGGCTCCGCGTACTCGCCCAGGCGAGCGGTAATATCACGAAACCTTTCGTCCCGAACTAACACACAGTACACGCATTTCCAACATTTCGCGTACTATACTAGTATAATATTCTATAAGGAATTTACACAAGGGAACTTCTAAGGGATTTTGTTCTATTTTTGCAGATGATTTGGCTACGCTACCTCCTGATATTCCTTCCTCCGGCCGTTGCACTCCAAGATTTTCAAGTGGAGAATTACGCGCACTCACCTGGTCTGTACTACGATTACCGCCAGCGTATACAACTATCAACGGTCTCTTGGCGGATTTTGAGCTATTTCAACTTAGGAGAACTCCAGGAGAAACTGGATGAGGTAGAACATTATTCAACGCAATCTATAGCGTTTTGCAAAAACAAATTAGCGGAACTCAACCTGTCAGTAGACGAGTGTAATGAAATGGCTCTAGAACTACTATGGCACAGTAAACAACATCAAACACTCCCAGAAACTAATAGTACAATTAACAAGTCATCAGCCAACCCGCAGAAGAGGGGGGTGCTAAATTTCATAGGCGAGATCGCCCAGGTACTTTTTGGTGTCGTAAGCGATAGCGATTTCGAGTACTACAAATCCAAGATAAACACAGTAGAGACTGAGCAGCTGAAACTGCTAAAACTTAACAAAGAGCAACTCACAATTGTGAAGACATTTTTGTCGAACTTCAATCATTCAGTGGCGAGTGTAAGCCGAAATCAGGAAGTTCTAATGAATGGCATGAGAAAAATGCAGCGTTATGTCCAAAATTTTTCTAATCATACCGATATCGCCGTTCGACGGTTGTCAATAATGGTCGCAAGTAATGAACATTTAATTCGAGCAGTAGCCATTCTCCAGGGCATCCAACGGGAGTACGATCTCTTAGTCAATGCTATTGTTAATTCCCAAAGGGGATTGCTTCAACCACACCTTATTAATCCGGTACAAGTTGTTCAGTATTTGAATCTAATTAGGAAACGACATCGGGGACAAGAAGTTTCCGATTCCGTTGACTGAGGAAAATGGTTACTTGCTCCTGAGAATAATTGATATCGATGTATTCTTGTACAAAAATATTTTGACTTATGTGTTAAATGTACCTTTAGCTGAAAATAATGAATTCAACCTGTACAGAATACTTCCGTTACCTATAGAAGTAAGTGAACAAGGTACACTACTTGTTTTTACAGGCTGAGAAAGAATTCTTATTGATTGATCAATCCAAAAGACTTTATGCCAAACTAGACAGTGAACAATTAAAATGTAAACAAATAACAGACACTTTAAGTATTTGTAAACAAAATTTCATATTGCAAGCTACCCAAGATGGTTCCCCTTGCGAGGTGCAACTCCTACAACCGATTCGGGCGATTCCTCCTGATTGTGTAAGGAAAGTAGTCGCTCTGAATCACAGCATCTGGACCGCCCTTGGCCATAATGAATGGATTTTTGTTGCCCCAAGAGATGAGGGCTTAACTATTTTATGCAATAACGGGCATCCCACAGACGTCATATTTAAGGGGACCGGGAAGTTAAAGTTTTTCAACAAATGCCGAGGTTATGGGGCCCAGATGCTCATTCAGTCAGAGTTAACCCTCAGAACCAATGTAACCAGTCAAGACATAATTCCTAATTTTAAGTTAGAGTTAGATTGTTGTGTAGTGAATAGTGAAAAACTCAATATTACCGAGCTCCCATTAAATTGGAACATTGAACCTGTTGGTAAACACCTCAGTGATTTAACAGTAGCCGGTTACAAGATTGAGGAGCTACAGGAGGAAATATCTAAACAAGAACAATTCAAAACAAATTCATACCATATGTCGACATACTCTATTATTTCTTATGTTAGCATAATTTGTATAGCTGTAATTGTCATCTGCATCTGTAAACATTGCAAGACGTGCCGAGAGTGTTTCAAATATATCTGGCGCAGTACAGATCAGTGCTGTAGCAGGATTTGTATTAATAATACAGTCTTGACCCCATCTAACGTAACAGAAGTAAGGCATGTTCGGCATGTGAAGTCCAGACGACCTCTACATAGGGACGTGGAGATACAAACAGATGAAGAAGATGACATTGTAGTTTTTGAGCGTGAAGATACAGTGCCTCAGCGTAGTCTGGAGGTACCAGATCCTGAACCACGAACCTCCAGATCACGCAGGCGTTGAGGATAAGTAAGGAATTCTCACTATGGGGGTAGTATGAACTTAGCAACAAACTTGGTAGATTATAAAGTTGTATGATTATAAATATTGTAGATTTTAGTTCTTGTTAATTTTTCATTTTTGAATTGACACTCGGGGAAGATTTTTCGTCTGTAAAGACGACGAAAAATCTTTTCCACGCGGCGGAGCTGTCGCGGTAGCTGATTTCTATATAGATGTTAGTATAGAGTTTAGTAATAATGAAGACAGAGTACTTCCAAGCTAGCACGGTAGCAGGAAGGTTACACCGCTAGTACACGACACCAAGCCAAGGCCGCTTGGCTGGCAAAGCTGCACAGCACGACGAGTACATGAGGCTAACACACTATGGGCACGTGATACACACGCGTGTTCGTAGTGACTGTCAGCCAATGAGAGGAAGGCTTTCCCCACCTTCCGGTATCGAGGGCGCCTCTTTGCGCGCACGATTCGCCCCCAGTCCGCGATGTGATTTTTAGTAGTGAGAACCTGTAACGGTCTAATCAAGCCATTTTGGGCATTTTTCCAAGAATCCTCCCTCTGCTGGCTTTTGATGCATTCTGTCTCAACATCAGATCCTATGGTCCATCATTCCAATACCAGGAATGCTGATTTTATGTACCAGTCGATTGTAATTGTACCATACAACTGCTCTCGCCGAATAAATCAAGTAACCGCAGTTCTTTACATTATTCAAGGAGCACCTACGTCCCAATTTTAGACCAGTTAAGTCTCTGTGCATGTATTTTATCCCAGCTAGGAACTTACAGATGCAGGCTGGAAACGGAAGTACCTCAGTTGGCAGTAAGTAGACACTGGAACGGACCCACAGTGGGTAAGTTCGACTCTCGCTCGGTCATCACGCGACACATACACTAAAGAGCATTAAACATAACCCAAACTATCACTCTTTTTTTTGCTTATGGTTTTGTTGTCATCGAGGTCATATGAGGCAGGAGAAGACTGGGGACAAGGAACAGGAATCAATTCGACCACGCCCTTTTTAAAGGAACCATCCTAGCATTCACCTGGAGTGATTTGGGGAAACCATGGAAAACTCAAATCTTAATGGCCGGATGAGGATTCAATCCTGAGCTCTCCCAAATGCAAGGGCAGAGCTTTCCTTCTCACCCACCACGTTCGATAAATTTTAATGGTAGTATTTTTGTAAAAATAAATAACTCTGCAACATCATTGGTAATTTTGCTACAAATTTCTTTATTTTAACAATTTTGCCATCAACTTATATCAGACAATGATTAAAGTTGAAGAAACGGTAATGAAACAGAGCGTTTATTTTCTTAACATCACCTGATTCTTAATTTCAGAATATGTAGTTACAACCTGCCCATCGAGTTGCGGTTTCATCAGCTAATGTTCAGAACACGTAGTGGCTTTTCTTAGTAATCACAACATGTAGTGGACAAATATTATGAGAGCCACGAGGCAAATTTTGTGTTGTGATCTTTTTGAGATAGCCACAATGCATTCTGGCTGTTTTTGTCAGCACCACAATGCAAATAACATGTTGTGGCCATTTTAAAGAAACAAAAAAGCATTATGCTCATGTTTTTCGCTCACTGAGCATTTTTGGTCTTTGATTCTAACAGATATATTCAAATATTTCCTCATTGAGCAACCATGAAAATCAATACAGTTTGATGAAATAAACAAAAAAGATAATCACATTCAAAACATTAAGAGAAAAAAAAGGCATACAATTTCATCAGACACTTGTTAATATTCTGAGTTAAAGCAAAATGTCAATATCCAGGAGACATATGAAACAAAGAAACATAAAACAGACGTAAAACCTAAGTGCATTATCATAATTTTACACAAAGATAATGATAAGAGAAAAACATCAAGGTAAGATTTTATATATAACGTTGTATTTCTCCATTAATTTATATTTCTCCATTATTCTGAAGACATATTTTTATTTTAAAGTTTATAATCCATATACACAGATCTTGTCACTAAAGAAAACTCTGGGTCTACTGTAGTTTGTAATAACAATGGCACTATTTTGTTACAGGTACATGCTGACATAATAAGTATGAAACATATGCCATTTCTCCAAGACCAGCTTTTCAAATTATGTAAAAAAGGAAGTGCCATCACATGAGAAACTGTAGTATTTGAGCAAAAGTTTATAGGTTGATATGATCCTTGGACCAATAATATTAAAACTATAAAAGTTCAGATACAAAAAAACACCATGTTTGTAGTGTCTTTTCACCTAATGTGTTGGTTTTTGTGTAGGATTACTGCATTAACTTTGCCCAAACGCATGTGTATGCAAGAAAGTAATTCTCGGGGGTATCATACAGTTCAGTATTACCAAAACTACCAACAACTTCCAGCTTCATGCCTTACCAATAAAAGCCACCACACAATAGAATTATGCTGTTATTTTTCTGAAACATACAGATGTTCACACAGTTGGCCAACAGAAATAGACGAAAAACCAAACTCAGTCAGAATACAGAAGTTTTGACCTCCTCACAGCATTAATAGTTTATTTAAAAAAAGATCTACACAAATGCTATTAGGTTCCAGTGATATATTTTTTTTCTTGTGGTTTTGTGCCTCTTCAACACAGGAAAGGACTAGGGTCTAGGAATTTGACCAAGGCCTTTTAATGGAACTATCCCAGCATTTTCCTGGAGTGATTTCAGGAAACCATGGAAAAACTGAATGTTGGATGGCCAGATGAGGATCTGAACCTGTGTCCTACAAATATGAGGCCAGAGAATTAAAACGCGCCCATTATGCTTGGTAAAGCTGAAAAAAAAAAGAACGAAAGGAGAGTAGATCTAGCCCTTATAACATAAGCAAAACAGAAATTACAAGGATCTGAAGACAATGAGAATACAGAATTTTGTACAATGGTTTTTCACAATAAAAACAAGCACCAGGAGGAATAGCAATTTTAATAAGTAGTAAATGAAAGAAGAAAACCGAATTATTAACATAAATGAGAGAATACGGTGACAGATTTAGAGTCGAATGAAGATACATACGCATGATGCGCATGCACACTCTAGCAAAAGAGGTAGAACATTCTTATGAAACTTTACAATAACACACAAGTGTAGAGAAGACTCAAACAGACAGCTGTCAAAATAATTGAGAAAATACACTAAATAATGGGATATTTTTTGACAGCTTTTGCATGTTTTAATAGTTTATGAGTAATGAATACCTAAAGACAAAGCAATGTTATAAGTAATTACTAAAATATAAAAGCTCAAATACTACAGGAAACCATGGCCAAAAGAAATACATTAATGATGACTTAAGAAGACAGGAAGAACTGGCTTATCAAGAAGTAGTAAATATTGAAAGTACTAAAAAGGAATAACTGAATAACGCACTTTAAAAAAATCACCATGCAGTGACAGAATAACACGGAGCTTTTCGACTATGCTTCTCTTATAATCAAATCTAAAATCCTACTTTACAATAACAGATGCTGGAGAAAAAAGTGAATCCTAGATGACTGCAAAATGGTTACAGTAATAACTATATTAAAAACATATTTTTAAAACAGGTGATAGAAGGAACTTTATGAATTATACTGACATTCATTGCCAAGGGTTTCTTTAATTATTATTTTCTGGATTTATGCCTTGTCGACGTCAAGGTCATTAGATGCAGGAAAGGACTGGAGAGGGGGGAGGGGGGGGCGAGGAGTAGTTAAGAGTTCAGACATGGCCTTTTGAAGGAACCATCCTAGCATTCACTTGGAGTGATTTAGGGAAACCATAGAAAACCCAAATCTGGATGGCAGGATGGGGATTTGAACCCACATTTTCCCGAATGTGAGGCCAGAGCATTACTGTTCATTGCTAACCACATGCTACAAAATATATTCTGAAATAGTATGCAAATATTCAGAAAAATATTCGTAATACTGATATGAATGAGATTGTTGTCTTCATAATCTCTACAACTGTCTAAACAACTCAAGTGGCTTTTTATAAATGTATCTACCTTTTAGTAACTATCAACACACTTCCATTACTTACTCCAGTTACTGCACTAACTTCATGATCAGTGAATAAGGTCTTGAATTTTCAAAGATGCCTGTGGTGTGATGTTCAGTCTAGGACAACATGCAAAAGTGAAGTTAAAGACTACTGTTCAAACTTTACAGAAGAACTTGCACAACTGAGACCATGAAGTGTGAAATTGCTGAATTACGCAAGCAAAATTTCTGCTGGTTTAGCACCGTCATGTACTAGAAACTTCATAATTGTTTCTCAATGGATGCAAAAATTTCATGTTCACTCAGAATGACAATAAGCAAAAAAATGACTATACACAAGCATGTAGCAATTAATGCACTTATACCAAAAATGTAGCTCTCCCCCATTAATGACTTTTGAAGTAACCTGCACAAACTACAAGAGCAAACCTGATCTAGAAGAGACAGAACATGTACTGAAAACATCAGTATGAAACAAATTATAGAGAAGCACAGGGGTTTAATCGACTAGAAGAAAAGCCTTAGATAGATGGACTGAATTTTGTTAAATAATGGACAGAAGAAGAATTATAATGCATTGCATACAAATAATAAAGAATATGTAGGCCAATTTAAAAACAGCAATTGCCAGCAATAGAAACAAATTAACCATTTCAATAAGATATTTTTAACATTTACTTTGATGAAGTGCTATAACAATGGATAGCAGTCACTTGTTTTCATACACATGACCTCAATAACATAAAATGGCCTTTTGCTAATGACAATATTCTTATTGCTAATATGGCAACACACTGAAGAAAATTATCTAAAACTTAGAATCAAAGACTGCAACTTGACAGTATAAACTGAAAAAATGGAAGTCAAAGGATGTGAACAAATTCATAGTAAATTTATAATAAACAGCCATCATATAGAAAGAGAAAATGTATTTAACTTCCCCAGAAATACAGTTTACAAAATAAATTGATGTAGAGCTAAAAATAGAAAAAAGTATTATAACAACTGAACAAGGTAATGGCGATATCAGCCTGTGATAAATGAGTGAGACTTACAGTACAGAATGAGAAGGGAATACAAACAGTAAAACTGATTTTTTTTACAGATGGCAATGGGATACACTCCATCAAGATAGAAAATGAAACACATAAATAAGAGATCAATTGAAGATAGAAGGTCTAAATGACTGTATTAAGAAATATATGAAGAAATGTAAAGAACATTGTAAGCACCTTAGAATTTTGGCAAATTCTAGTTTCTTAGCTTCAAGTACAAGGGAGGAAGCTTTCATATAAACATAAAGGTGCGTGTCCACTTGAGAGTAAATACTGGCGAGAAGCTCTCGATAGCGTAACTCGCAAGTCGACACGCCTCTGAGAGTAGCTCGCGGCGAGTGGAGAGCTACTGCCTGAGAGCTGACAATAATCAACTTTCTCGCAAGTCGACACGTCATTCTTGTGCTGTCTGAGAGTAGCTCGCAGAATACGAACACTGTTCGTATTGTACTGACACAGTACATACGTGTGAAGTTGTAGCAACCTATGTTTGCCAACGGATTTGTGAGGCTGCAGCTAGATGCAGGCAGGTAGCTGTCGCCCACAGGAATGTGGCAACCCCTCGTATTTCCCCGAATCCGCTGGACCGCTAAGCGGATGGGGATGGGGGACACTCGCTTGGAGGCCACACAGGTGTGCACATCGTGGCGGTACGTGGCCGGACGCTGGAATATAAGACGCGAGTGAAAGTGTGAGTTCGCGCTTCTGCTGTAAGAGCCTTCCAGTCCGTATCTCCAGGGAGCAGGTTCGACGCCAGACTGCGTCCTAGCTGCTTGAGGGGTCACTCTACGTCTGTGCTGCGTCGAACGTGAGGTGAGCGACGCCTCCCATGAGCTGATGAGACCACTTCCCGCAGTCGTGTCGCAAGAAGCGCCACCACAGACCTGACCGCAGCTGTCATCACAAGAAGCCCGCAGCTGCCGTCGCAGGAGAAACCATACGGTATTGTGTGTATTGCGTGCGTCCACTAGCCCAGTAACGACCCTGAGGAATAACAATATATGCCGGACAGTTTATAATAAGAAATCTCATCTCTGAATCACGTTTAATTAATTAATCAATCCATGTACGTGATCCAATAAATATTAATTTCAAGTGTCACGCTAATTGCGACATCAGAATATGTTATTCATTCTATTTATTATAAATCATCCATTAATATTTATCATGAGGGATGTGAATTATTAAAGGCACCATTTGAAATTAATATTTATTGGATCACGTACATGGATTGATTAATTAATTAAACGTGATTCAGAGATGAGATTTCTTATTATAAACTGTCCGGCATATATTGTTATTCCTCAGGGTCGTTACTGGGCTAGTGGACGCACGCAATACACACAATACCGTATGGTTTCTCCTGCGACGGCAGCTGCGGGCTTCTTGTGATGACAGCTGCGGTCAGGTCTGTGGTGGCGCTTCTTGCGACACGACTGCGGGAAGTGGTCTCATCAGCTCATGGGAGGCGTCGCTCACCTCACGTTCGACGCAGCACAGACGTAGAGTGACCCCTCAAGCAGCTAGGACGCAGTCTGGCGTCGAACCTGCTCCCTGGAGATACGGACTGGAAGGCTCTTACAGCAGAAGCGCGAACTCACACTTTCACTCGCGTCTTATATTCCAACGTCCGGCCACGTACCGCCACGATGTGCACACCTGTGTGGCCTCCAAGCGAGTGTCCCCCACCCCATCCGCTTAGCGGTCCAGCGGATTCGGGGAAATACGAGGGGTTGCCACATTCCTGTGGGCGACAGCTACCTGCCTGCATCTAGCTGCAGCCTCACAAATCCGTTGGCAAACATAGGTTGCTACAACTTCACACGTATGTACTGTGTCAGTACAGTATAGTCTGAGAGCAGAAGCTGAGAGTTCGGCTAGAGGTAGCAACAAGATGATTAAAAATTGGTCATATGAAGAAACAAAGGAATTAATTAAAATGTGTGTAGGTAGAGAATTGTTGTGGAATGTGAAATGTGCCGATTAGTGTGACAGAATGTAAAAAAAAAAAAAATATGTTTTGAAGGAAATAGGAGAGAAATTTTGTTATTCAGGGTATAAAGTTCAAAAGAATCTCCGCAATTTAAGGAATATTAACGTTGCATTTATACAATTTTATAACATTTATTTTAATGACAATGTGTCTATAATTATTGTAGACACATTCTTATTACAGTAAGAAGTTCAAAACGGAAGTAAGATTTCATTCATTTTTCAAGAACTCTCAAGTATTGTAAAAAAAAGTGGAATTGGAGCAGAGGAAAATTATTAATGTAAGTAGCTTTACTTCAGTGCACGAAAATTTGTAATTCCTGAATTCACTGTCTTTCCAAAACAACAAATTTCGGTAAATTTATTGTAATGGAGGCTTGAATACGAATCCCCCAAAAAATACGTCAAGACGATGTAACACCAAAAAAAGGAAAACAAGGTATTACGCAACAAGTAAATTTACCTGATGCAAAAAATCGAAGAGTAGCCATAACTAGTGCATGTACTGATATAGGTTTTCTCATTTTAGTGTCATGTTTTAAAATTGTGGATCCCACAGATTCTGTGATAAACTCTACTTCACAGCTCATTAACCTAGAAAAGTTCCCAAACTGTTGCGCGACTTCGATCTGTAATTCCGGTGTCATTGTATGACTGGCTCCGAAAACATTTCTTTTTTATCCAAGGCTTAACCCAGCAGCTTTTCCTATTCAGTTTTTACCTCTTTTTAGTAACAGCAGACAGTATGCTCACAGCTGACGCGACTTTGCTATTGTGCGCCGCCATCTTGACTGCTCTCCACTGCTCTCATGTGGACAGGGTTCTGAGAGTTGTCGCGAGAACTGTCCCGGCGAGCAGCTCGCCGAGAGTAGAGCTCGCCAAAATCCACTCTCAAGTGGACACCCTCCTGAGAGTAACTCTCGAGAGTTTCTCGCGAGAATTACTCTCAAGTGGAAACGCACCTTAAGGTTTCATTACAAAGACAGGTTATGATAGGAAATGTTTCATAAAGCAGCTGATACCACAATGTAATTTACTAAATAAACCACTTTTAAAAGTAGTAAAGACACTCAACATTTAATAAAACTACTAAATAAACTATTTATAAGAGTAAAGAAACTTTTAAACCAACCTGGAATAGGATAATCCATTATTGGCCAACTCTCAAAAATATATTTTTATTACGTGAACATTTTACTATTTCTGAACATTTTTAAGTGAAGTAAAGTAATTTTTAAATAATAATAATTCAAAAGAAAGTTAAATTCACCAAAATTTTGCAGTTTCTGACCGTGTAAATAACTTAAATAAATTTTTAAACACTTCGATAAATGCACTTCACTTTTAACATTTTTTAGCACATGTTCCTAGTAAAAATTAGATTTTCGAAAATAACTAAAAATCTAATTTAACATATCCAAATTTCAGACCATTCCATGCAGTAAAACAGATTTTATAGACATTTTAAAGATTATTTCGTCACTGAACACATGTGGCTTCACTGAAGAATTATTTGTGAATAAACCAAGCCATTTCCATAGATAAAATAACTTTTAAAACATGTAATTAAATTCAAAGAAAACTCCGATAATTTTACCTATTTGATATTAATAATACTTTAAGAGTTATTAATGAAAAACCATATGATTTATAAACAGTTACTTTACCAAATCTTGTCTAAGCTGTAAATTCGCTATCTCGCTATCAATTTTTATAAAATTTACACCATTGAACTCGGGAATTAACGTAGAACACTTTGGAACTAATTTCATTTAGATTAATTGTAATTCAGCAGGTGACCTTAAAAAGTACGTAAATTTTCTAGAATTGGGGAAATACCCACTTGCTTCAAAGACGTGGTATCACTACGCAAATTAAACCAAAATGTAAACTAATCATTCGAAATTTCTCACTAAACATCCTTTGAGCTTCTAGCAGATAAGTCTAGACACTGTCAAAGTTTGAACACTTTTTATAATCTAGATCGTTTAGTGCAATATACACACTTTTTGCTAGGCGGCCGCATAAACGTGTGATACAGCTGGAGTCAATAAAAAGCTGGCGCCCAGTGGGAGGTCTTTATGGTTTCGTCTTTCTTTCAATTTCGTCTTTACTCCGGGAGCGTTATGTGAGGTAATCTGCGATAGTTTGTTTTGGAGCAGGAAGGCGGCTGGTGGAAACTTGCCATGCGTGTCGGCCATGATGAATTTTCGGGACAAATGTGTGGTATTAACAGCTAACATGTACTTATAAAACTTTTCAAAGGAGTCGGTTGGTATCATTTCTCTCCACAAACTACAATTTTCTGGAACCGTTTGTTCGACCGCCTACTCAACTGTTTAATGCAATATTTAGTAAATGTGACTTTTTAAAATAAACTTCAAATTTTTCTATCAAAGCGAACTTTTTTGTGATTTTATAGTAAACTGTTTCAACCTTTTCCAAGTTTGTGGTTTGAACAAATTTGGTGGCGACCATTAAGCATTTTAGTTGAGTATCCAAGCAGGCACATGGTCAAGTTAAAATTATTTCATCAAAATTCCACAGAACTTTTTTAATTCAAGTGAACTGCTAGTTAAGGTACTAAGCCGATACTACCACCCCGGTATGCGGCTTTGCTCCTTATAACATCTTTTTAGAATGAAAGATTAAGAGGATTGTGATTTTCCATCCATATAGAAAAAGAACTATATGCAGACCTTAGAAAAGGAAAGGTGATTGGATTGGAATAATTGGTGGGAATAACTAACATGAGCATAAGTAAGACAAAGAATGAGATTGTAATTAGACAGACTCTAAATTATTAACCACTTAACGTATTTTTACTCAGGTCATTTTGCATTACATCAACAAGAAAAAAATAATCCAACAAACAACCCTTCCTACACAGATGTTTTGTCACTAGTAACACTATTTTCATACAGCAGCAGTCTATTAATTTCTTATTTAAATAGAAATAACATATTTGCAGGTAGTAACTTATTAACCAAATTTAGATAAACAGATAGTAATGATAATATCAAAACTTACAACAGTGCGCAATTTTTCTTCTCCAACATCTATTTCTTCCACGTAAAGTGAATCAGCATCAGGATGCTTTTTTACGTTAATAATTTTTCCAATTCTAAAGTCAAGTCTCCCAACATCTACCGCACTTTCCTCAGTGTTATCAGCAGACTTCTTTTTGCTTCCAGTATCCTTTGATTTCTTTTTTTTATCTTCTTTAGCCGAGTCACTTTCCAAAGAAACTGATTCATTTACAGTGGTAGCGTCCACATCATTACTGTCGTTTCCAGAAATTCTTTTACTCTTTTCTCCCAAAGAAACAGATTTATTTCTTTTGATAGTGGTCTCAGTATTAGTGGCTTTTCCAGAAACTTTTTTACCATCTTCTTTCACGGATTCATTCGAAACACTATGCTTTCTCGTTTCATCTATTGGAACCTGAAGGGGAGAGAGATTCAACAGTTACCTCAAAACAATGAAATTTAAATTACAACATAGCAGTGTATTACCGAAGCTTAAATACAAATGAAGGAATCACTGAAGAGGCAGAGCAGCTATTATGACAGTTAGGATACTGTTGATGAATAAGCACACAATAATTGGTAAATATTTGAGCTGTTAACACTTACTCACACCAGGGAAAAAAGTGAACCAACATAAAGACATGTTACAAATTGCACAGCTTATCACCTAGCATGAAAGAGGACAGACAACAAATAATCCGATTAGCTTATTGGCCCTTTTGTATTTTTTTCATACATTCAGAATTACCAACCCAAAAAACTAATAACTCTACAGAATGCTTTAGAGTTTGGTACCTCAGAAAATGAATGAAACCATGTAACACTGCAAGAGGCTTGTGTGTTGTGTGTGTGAGGGTTGGCACCCCTGTGTTGAGAGCATCAGAGTGCAGTCAAGCTGAGGAGTTAAGATTGGATGGTCGTGTAATGAAGTATCACCTAATTTGTGAACTGTTAGCCGGTGTGTTTTCACTCTTGGCTAAGTGTGCTTAAACCAGTATTTCTTCGTATTGTAAGAGAATGTACTTTTCTTGTCAGATGGCCCTCCAGGAGAATGTGTAATGGAAATGAATAAACCATTCAAAATCACCAGAAACTTTAGAAAATATTTTATCAAATCCATCTTCACAAACCAAACACACATTTTCATATCTAGCAAACAAACCTCAACTATGCTGCTAAGCTATACTCTGCAACTTTTCTTTCTCTCCACTGTTCCAATACCCTATAACTGAATTTTCTTTACTCTAACTTTTCAGTTTTCATGTATATTTTCTCTAATTTGCCAGTCTTGTAAAGCCGACATGTATAATAACACTAATTAGTTCATGCAGACTATGTTCCCATAAATGTAATTTCATTACTACAACATACCACACTATTCACAGTAAATCAAATTCTTTTTCTAATCAAACATAAATATAATTCCTGTAACTCTGTTGGAAGTTTGAGGTAAAATTATTCTGCATGCTTCAGACCAGAAATTGCAAGCACCCTTACATGTACCCTCAGTAATCACAAGGAAATCTAAACAAAATGGATAAATTTGCCTTGCCAAGAACACAGGCCTTCTCCAAAATTCTAAAAGTATAAGCTAGAGGGTATCCACTTTCATATAACTAACTAGTTTGTTATCAGTAGCCTCAGATATAAATAGTGTTGCAAAAAAGGCACCAGTTTTGCTATATAAAATTACAAACTTTAGTTTTTCAAAAAACAGTTATCAAATGCCTAGGCATGTTCCCTACACTTACCCATTCCAGGAATGGAAAATTATGTCCAGCATATGGCCTTACCTACTGTGCAGGCATTCACAAACTCTGTCCATGAAATTCGCAATGACCACCTCACAAGAATCTACTTGCATGTCACCAACAATGCAGTGAATTTCTGCCTTTAACCTGTAGATTTTTGGGGGTTTACCGACATATACCAATGATTTCAGATAACCGCAAAGGGGTTAAGGCACATGTCTTGGTGGCCATTGTTGGTCACCATTATGTGAGATGATACAATCCAGAAATTGCTTGTGGAGCATCTCAATTGTTGTGTGGAATGTTTGACAGTTGGTAACACTCTGTTGAAACCTCAACTCTTGGATGACCATTCCACTGAAATGAGGCTACAAAAAATCTTTTTATCATCACACAGTACTGGTTTCCATTAATTGTAACAGCTTGACCTGCCTCATTTTCGAGGAAATAAGGGCGAATGATGCCGCTCCCCCAACATCCTCACAAACCTGTCAGTTGCTGTTGCTGCATTTCACTTTCTCGAAATATGCACGGATTTTCTGACCACCAGATATGGAGTTATGTTTATTCACACATCCATTTAAGTGGAAATGCACCTCATCACTAAAGATGATTTTGCTTGCAAAGTCATCATCCTTCTGTCATCTTCTCAGAAACCTATTGATAAAATTTCGCCTCCTCTCATGATTCACCACTTTCGGGTTCTGTGTTAGCTGAATTTTGTAAGGGTGGTAATGGAGATCACACCTTAGAATTCACTGAACTATAGTATATGCTATGCTCAATTGTTGATAATGGTGATGAAACAACTTTATTGGACGAACAGCCATACTTGCACGAACCACCTCAATGATTTGCACAGAGCGGCCAGAATGAGAACACACAGAACTTATCATATTTACTGTTGGACCCATTACATTGAACTTTACCGTAAGTCTGCAAACAAATCAGTCGGTACTTCATTACACCCTAGAATTGTGCAAAGATGTCTCACAGTTGCTGTACAGTTTTCTCCATACTGATAAAACATTTTAACAATTAGCACACATTGGACAAGAGTAAACTCTTCCATGGTTAGACGCACAATGAAGCAACAATGTGAGAAATTCAGACCGCAGCACCAATAGAAATGTTTATGGATACCAACCTGACAAACAATAATGTGACTAAACAAGAAACAACAAAATACTGTATGATTCAAATCTGGTGCCTTTTTTGCGACACCTTTACAGCTCAAGGATTATTGTACCTCTGAAAAGTTTGGACCACAACATATCAATTATAAAGTAATTTCAGAGTATTTCATTCCATTACAATGCTGTTTTGCTCTTTACATTTGCTTCCAAAAATTTCTGGGTCTTGCCACACATTGATATGCTAGGCTGTAACTATAAATAAATTTACATAAGTGTAAATTGTTTGCAGTGAGTGACAATGATCAATTTTTTGTAAAATTTCTGGCTGTAAGAGTCATTTCAGTTATGCTATTGATTTTATCTTTATTTATTCATATTGGAAATATTCTGTTAGGTTTTAGTTCAGATGTGCTGTAGAGTAACAATAGTAACCAGAGTGCCTTACTCATATTTAAAAAAAAAAAAAAAAAAAAAAAAAAAAAAAAAAAACCAACACACAGGGACTCTGTGTGAACAGCATATGCTAGAAAGTAGTTGCAATACTGTAGCCTTCAATCAGTCCAAAGTTAAGGGGGCAGCATAGTGTTACCATGGTTGTCTCCGAATCACAGTAGTACGGACCATTCTCATTTTTCTGCAGTTAACCAAAGACTTTACTAGTTAGCTGGCTTCAGACTAGCCTATTATTATCAGATCAGATTAGCTACATTTCACACAGTGGAACTAGTGATTAGCACTGGAAAAATTATCCTTCTACTCAAAAATTTATTTAGTCAAGTGACTGTAACACAAATTTCTTGCTAAGAGCAATTACTTAGAATTTTACCCATAAAAAATGTTTTATTTCCAGTAGTTTACGAATTAGTTCGCTAACCCCTGCACAGATCCACTCCACTCAAATAACCCATATTGAAAGAGTATATTTAGGTGTCCAAACTCAATAACAAGATGCCATTATCAAGACACAAGATTTTCAAGCTGAAAGAAGTTAGTAATTGGGGCACGTTAGATAACAAGTAGGTCACCAGTGCCCTTAATCAACAATTAACCACTAGCTATCACAATGTTTCATAATTTGTCAAGCCAAAAACTTTTCAGTCAGCCTTATTTTAAGTGATTTCCCATTTGGCGAGAGTGTATCATAGATTTCTATTTGCCAAATTACATGGTTGCTGGTAAATCCATGTAATTGGAATTGTTCTGCAGCCAGAGCCTTGTCTGCAGAAAAGATGTGAACCATATGAAAAAGCTAACATATTGTGAAGGCAGCCCAATATACCAAAAGCCAATTGGTATTATAATCATTAGAGATTATATTAAAGATGAGACTTTGTTGTTGACATACCATTAAGCTCTAACTACTAATAGTAATTTTAGCTCAGGCTTGTAACATTGCTGCTCATCTACATCTATACTCTGTAATTCACAAAACTGTGGGTGTCAGAGGGTGCTTTGCACCAAAACTTACTCTCTGCATTCCTATGGCGAATAGCACAAGGGGAGAAAGAATTCACATAAGCACTCATGCGACACCTAATTTCTCAAATCTTATCTCTCCTGTCATTACTTGGTGGAAGAAGTATTTTTATGCACTTGTAAATGTAGGGTGTTGTTTGCATATTTATCAATAAATTGGAACAATACCTATGTTGTCTGTCTGTCAGACAATCCTAGCTCAATCTATGCATCAATTCTGTAATGCTTTCATGATGTGGCAAGTGGTCATAAATCGAGTAGCTCTTCTCTATTACCTTCTCTTACTACTAATCAAACCTTGGCAATATGTATCCCAAATGTCACAAAAATAGTCCAAATGTGGACATGCGAGGGTTTATGCTATCTCCTTTGAACAAGCACTGAAATTCTTCAAAATTGAACCTATGAATCGCAGGATGGAATTAGTTGTACTGACAACAGAAGTTATGTGTAGGTTCCATTTTATGTTGCTATGAATGCCCAAATACTTCAGGAAATCAACCATGGTAAGCCCTGAACTGATTAGTCTGTACTCCTGGACAAATGGATTTTTAGTTTAGTTTAGTTTTTATTTTTAGTTATTGCCATGCAATTTTTTTCCACCTGGTATAAGTTTCCATTGATCACAATATGCTGAAATAATGTCCAGATCGCATTGAATTTTTTACTTCTCTATAGATGACTGCATCATCAGTGAACAATGTTGTCACCAAGATGGTTTCTAAAAATTAAGAAAAGAAGTGGTCCTATTACACTTCATTGAGGAATACCCAATGTAATATCTACATTAGAAGAAGCTTCTCCAACCATGTCACTATACTGCCACGAACCAATTAGAAAAACTCGTATCTATTCACAAATTTTATCAGACATACCAGTATGCTTGAATCTTCACTAAACAGCAGTTCTGTGATAGAGTGTCAAAAGTTTTCTGAAAATCCAAAAATATTGCATCCTGCATCAATAGTTTTTATTATGTCAAGTGAAAACATGGCCAGTTGTTTTTCACATGACTCTTTATTTCAAAATCCATGCTGTTTCAGTGAAAGCAATTATTTTGTTTCTAGATACTTCACAATGTTCGAGTATATAACCGGCTTCAGAACTCCACTGCAAACAAATATCAGAGGAATGGGCCAGTAGTTTCTAGGATTTTTTTCCATCTCCTTTCTTGAAAATTGGCAATACTTACAAAATTTTCTAGTCGGAAGGTACTTTTTTCTCTTCTAAGGACTTGTAGCACATATCAAATAGAAATGGCTGATTTCTGTCACGTACTCTGAAAATACTATTATTGGGATACCATCAAGACACAGTGCTTTCCCCCACTTCAGATTCTGTAATTGAAGTATCTATTTGTAACAAATACATCTCTAAACTCACATGTGAAAAAATTAGTATGTTAGTTATATTTTCGTCATTGAATCAATTTTCAAATTCAGTGTTAAGTAAATTAGCCTTGTCGTGATTTTCATTAACCTCACATCCGTCGTGTATCAGCACTTACATACTGTTGTCTGTACAACTAACTTTTCTCACACATGACCAAAATCTCTTTTGATTTTCTGTAGATAGGAATTACAAAGGGAGTCATTAAAGGCTTCAGGCATCACATTTTAAGAAGTCTTCTTAACCGAGTTTTCAAAAAAAACTCCAATACCCTTTCCTCCTTTGGTCCTCCTTGTTTCTTCCTTTGCTTTTTGAGTAATCTTTAAACTTCACGCATAAGCCACAGTGAATCATTCCCGTCTGTGATTGCCCAGTTAGGCACATGTATGTCCATATCTTCCTTTATAATGTGGATTAATAGATGTCACTTTTCTTCAATGGAGTCTTTCGTTACTCTGAAAGTGTGTTAATTAAGGTACACTCTAAAACTACTTTTGAGGCCTTTTCAAATTTGTAAACAATCTTTATTATTGTGCTCAGTTATTAACTGTATGGTTGCAATTACTGGTTTGTGGTCTCTTAATCCACTGGTCATTGAAATGTCTGTGAATAATTCTTGCCTATTCGTAACAACAAGATTTAACATGTTTTAATTATGATCATGACACCACATTGGTTTACTAACCAGCTATTCAAGATGATACAGTAAAAGGTCAAAAACGATTACACAAGCTACTTTATTGCTACCACCAGTAATGTGAACGCCATTACACCAGACTATATAAGGCAAGTTGAAGTCGCCTCCTAGTACAATTGCATGATCCTGACATTGTTGAGCTATATTATTTACACTATTACTTAACGCCTTGGCAACAGTTATGTCGGCATCAGGTGAACGGTAGAAGGGGCCTATCACAACTTTAGTTCTGGCTATGTTAAGTTTAAACTGTGTTGGCATCTATTTCATTACTCAAGATGTATTTACTGACTGCAATAAGTACACTTCCCCCCCTCCCCCCCTCTCCATGGGTATGCAACCTGTCCTTGCATAAAACGTTCATGCTATTATTAAAAAATTCTGAAGAACTTATATCCACTTCTGACCAGCTTACTGTTCCAGTTACGATACCTGCTTCTGTGCTACTAACAACTTTCCAGTTTAATAAGTTTTAACTATCGATATTCCCTTAATCTGCTCTTAACATGCGGTATTGAATTTATTGGCTCAGTAGTTGTGCAGACCATAATAAAGCTCTACCTAGTATTTTTGGAAGTAAACCTTATAAAACACAGAAACACAGTACATTAGTCACATTACCATGTTAATCATTTATGATAGAGACAACATAATCAGCCTAGTCAAGATCTGCAATTAGGACAGCTTAAAACATATTTAATTAAAATGTGATGTACCTTGAAACGTTTACCATATGAAACATATTTCCCGTCATCACTGGTCCATTGTAGTCCTCTCATCACAGAAGATATATATGGGTGAGCAGATAATTGCCAAGGTGAAGATGCATGAGGGGAACCCCATCACTTCTCAAGGGCTGGTAGAAGCCCATTTGCTGCTTCATGGTTGATCACCTGGAGCTTTTTATGCTCATCTTTCTTAGTACCACTTGCAACTCACAAAAGGTGTGGTACCTTCAAATAAGTGCCAAGGTCATATTTCATGACTGAAGAGTAAAATTCCTGGACCTTGCTGCAGAGTTAACTTTGCATAATTGTCTGCTTCTTTATTTTTCCCAGTTCCCATTTAACCTGGCTGAAGTAGCAATAGGTAATCATGGCTATTTTGGATGAGACAGTCTGTAGGATACAAATTTCCAGTTGCCCAGACTGAACTGAGAGAATTATAGTAAATCACAAACTGCAATCCCAAACAAAGTCTCATTTGCTGAAGTGACCACAGTATAAGATAGTATTCATTTTAACACACATTACATGTTGTGTTACAACTGTGGAGAAAAAGTCACCTCCAGGAAATCAAAGGAGCCCATTAATCAGGCCTGTCCCTTCAGTACACATCCATATGTGCATCTGATGATGATCTAAAATAGCATTAATACAACTTCCAAAAATTATGTCTGTAGTAAATGGTCACAAATTCTTAAATGCTTCTGACCCTCTCTGAAAACATGAATGCAAATTTACTCTACTACACTATGAGTATTGGAGATATATGCAACACATGCAGCACTATGATGAGATAAAAGCTGGATACAGTAGCCAACCTAAAACCCTCATGGGGTTTCTAGCAGCTTTATCATGGCAAGCTAAAGTAATGTAGTGGTAATAAAGCCTAGGTTGAACAAAGGACATATAAAACTTAAGTAGGGATTTGGAAAATACAGATACTTTAAAATGTTCACTTGCAGACTTGAGCATCAAGGCCCTTAAATAACTAAGATATGGCAGCCAGCAGAGTTTCTGATCAAATATGAGGCCAAACATGTAAAAGTACCACTAAAAATTAAAATGTTCCTCAGAGTCAGTGATAGATATAAAAAAAAGTCTACTAAGTGACAGTGTCTGCAATGAACAATCAAAATCCTATGGTTTATCACTACTTGTCAAATCTATTGCAGGTGAGCTTAAACTATATCTAAAACAAATAAGTAGTATCCAATAGATTTCCAAATTACAGGAAAACAAAACCTTTAGGAATAGCGTTCTCTTGAGTAAAATGATTTGAAATTTTGCTACCAACTATGCACTGACAGCCAGCCATGATAGAAATGAATGGAAAACAAGGTGTAAGCTACCTTAGAATATCATAAATTTGCATAACGAAATTTGTTTACAGTATAACGGGCTCAGGTGAACCACAATACCGCAACGTTCAAGTCATTTTTGGAGGTAACTCAGGAAAAAAATCAAATTATACAGTTATTTTAAGATTAAACAGTAAATTCAAGTTCTAAATCTATCTAAACAGCTGTAGAAGGATACAACGTAACTTCTGCATATGCAGTATTTGGTTTCGATATAATTTCACTAAAGTTAATATTTTCTTCCCTTTTTGAGATATTCGGGATAATAAATAGCCAAAAGATCATAAATTTTGTTGCAAGGAAGCATACTAAAAAGTGTGAATACTTTAAAAGCTGGTATCATTAATTTAATACGAAATTGCACACTTTAAAATTCAAGAAGTCATATTTTGGTAAGATATAGCAAGTCAACGTATAGCTAGAAAGTAACATAATTGTTGTTTTCACCACATACTAAAGTTTTGGAAAGCTCAGTAGTGTTTAAAGGTTGTTTTTCAAATATTTTATAGTAACGTCAGATACATGGCACAGAGAAAAATTAATTATTCTAGAAATACATGTAAATTCAAGTGAGTAAATTATATTCAAAATATAATTTAGTTTAGTTGAAACAAGTTCCAGTAAGTCTCGTTGAGATATGCAGTATTTTGATCATGGTGGGACAAAGTACAGATTTTTAAATCATGTCTGAACTAGTTGGCGTCGTAGTTGTACAACCTGGAAGGGGCTGTTTCTTTAAAAAATTAATAATAAATTGGAGAAAACAGCTAGTGACTTCAAAACAGCACAGTAAGCATTTGAGAACACACAGAATCTTTTAAAGTATGTTTCAAAGTCATTAGAAAGTTATTAGCGGGGTCGATTTTGGATTGCATCATAATTCGTATTTTTCTGTTAGAGAATAGTTAACTTGGCTTGATTAATATCAAATGAAAGAGAATTCAATTAAAAGTAAATTAAAGGTTGTTTGATCCTTGTAGCTGTGAAATTGTAGGAGTTATAAACAAATTTCGGAATCACAGTAAATGATTTTTTTTAATAGCTAAACAGTTACATGTACAGAAATTTTCATAAAGATCAAAATTTACATTTACCTCATATTCATATTAGAATTGATGTATTACATTAATGAGAAATAATGAGAATTAAAATATTTTTTATTATAAAAAATAGGTTTCAAACAAAACTGCTTCATCTCATAGCACGCACAATGAAATGATTAAAATTCTATTATTTAAGTCTAATTACTTCTTGGAAACAGGATTTCAGTATAATGACATCAACAAGGTGTAAATATATATGTATACATGGCTTTACGCCTCACTGACGTCATTAGCGGAGGGAAAGGACTGGGGATAAGGAATGGGAAGAAATTCGGCTTTGGCCTTTTGAAGAAAGCCTGCCAGCATTCGCCTGGAGTGATTTGGGGAAAACCCAAATCTGGATGCCTGGATGGGGATTTAAACTGGTGTCCTCCTGAATGCGAGGCCAGAGCATTACCATGTAAAACACACCAAGTCTGAAAGTTTAGAATCAAAAGTTGCAGAAAAATTGTGATAGTGCCATTCTAAGGCCAAAAACTTGTCAAATCAGATGTACTGATTTTCAAATTAATGAAGTATTGTAACACACAACTTGTCATTTGTTTATTTTAAAAGTACATAGATTTATGTAATAATTATAACCAAAGACATATGCTTTTTTTTAGCAATATGAATAAGCTACTGGGTAACCATAAGATGATCACATACAAGAGAAATATAAAACAACAAGAAAATTAGTCCCGAAACCTTAGTTATACACAAAACACCAGTTTTTGACTTGCCCATCATACCCAGTACACAGTCACATCCACGATATTTCCTACTATTCTTCTCCTAAAATCTTTTTGCATAAGGGTGAAGTGAGTTGTGGCATTATAGAGGGGTAGTTTATTATCAGATAACATGAAATACAAGCATGGGACACACCAACATGGCCACCAAGTTTAACCCCATCAAGCAGACAAATCACCATCAACTGGTCAAATGCCCTCACTAAATAAGCAATTTGGAGAGGTTTGGAATTTATCCCAGAACTTTGGTACACAATCTCCTACCCTGCTGGCAAAGTCCCAAATTGTAAAAATTTCTTTCACCATGATGTCCCCAGTTAACCCCATGGACACCATAATAGTACCACAATGATGTGAGCCAATGTGCCAGAAAAAAAAAAATATTGATTATTACCTGTTTAGTACCATTTGCATTTTCTAATGTCACAAGTTGCTTGATCAACAAATCAACTTCTTTTTTCAAAGATTCATTTTCAGCTTTCAGCTCCTTTAATGCCTTTTCAGTCCTTAGCTGTTTTATCTAGAGAAGAACAGAAACAAGAAATGAGTATAAACCAGAGATGTCTTCGATCATTTTATATCCTAAATTACTGATAATTTGATGCCAGTTACATATGTAAGACTATCAAATACTACACATTTCTTGATTATCTGTGGACTCTCAAGATTAGCAGGTGCAAGCATACTGACAAGAGGCAATAAATATGCAATTAAAAGTCTTCCAAATAAATTCACTGCGCTTAGGCACATCTGTTTCATTTATCTTATGGGAAATCTAAATGGATGGCAGAAAATCTGAAATAGGACAGTGACAATAGTTATTACTGCTGCTTCTGCTGTTGTTATTTAGGCTATAAGCCACATCAACAACCTGCTGATTTAAAATAATGGCAATATGACCACAACTGGCTGACTATTAAAGCTCAGGTGATGTTACAGATACAATATAAATGTATAGTGTTCAAGCAGACTTATAATGTACCACATTATTTGTTTGGCTGGCTTTAAAAAGATCTGTCAAATATCTAAATTTAAGCTAATTTGGTGATTGTACTCATACTGGGAACAACAAAACATAAAACACATTTTAAGATGACCTAGTCAATATCTTGGAAACCAAACACTTAAACACAATATACTAGTCACAATGTGAAGATTATTAAATATAACAAAGAAAATATCATCTACAAAACCAATAATTGTCTTTTCAGTTGAATAAAAACAACCAGCTGCGATAAGAGAAACCACTAAAGTTGCACCACAAGTATCACACTATGGCAGATACTTTGGTCACAGAAGATACCCGTGGACAAAAAAACTCAGCTGTGCAAAGAAATGTGAGAAGAACCTAATCATTTGTCAATGGCTGCTGGAAGGAGCTCTACTGCTGCATGTGTGTATAGACCAACAGGAGCTTATTATACCTGACTTCCAGGTATTTTCTTTGCAACTCACCATTTGCCCTTACTTTCAACAACAGAGTAAGATAGATTTATAGGTCAAATAGTTATACTCTTGAACAATAATGCATGCTAACTTGGCAGTTTTATTTGCTTGCCTATTCCCAAACTTCTCATGTGAGTTGGCACCCATGGCATTGGATCCCTTTCCTACTAAACTGAAATGAAAGAAGGGAAACCTGGAAGTTTCTTAAGAGGAATCTGCTGGATGCAAATTTTCAGCTGTCTGTACAAAACTTAAAAAATAAAATCAAATGACAATCTTTCATCAACCACAAATTCTCGGTTGGTAGATTGATTTTGGCACAGTACAACACTCAGCTCCATATACACTATGTATCAAATTGAGCTAACAGCAAAATGTTGTGTAAGGGAACACAATGGAGCAAATAACTCAATTAGCTTGCTTAGGCACATACAAGCCAAATAAAAATGTATGTTAGGAATTGTCTCTCTAGCATCTTTTTTGGTTTCTTTGAAAGCCATCACAGAGACAGACCCTATCTCAAATTGAAAATATTCCACAATTTAAAACAACATTCTTCTAAAATGGTAACATTAATGATTTAGTGGCTGTTAATCATGCAGAACCAAACAAAGGGCAGATAAATGATTGTGTTAACAGTTGGACTCTCATGAATGGAAGGTGTATGAAAGAAATCACAAAAACAAGAAGATGCCACCAGATAACAAGTAGTGGTCTGTTAGCTTCAGCACAGAGATTCTGTATGATCCTACACTGCACACCTAGGTACTGTTCACATTGTCATTAAAACATCAACAAAAAATGATTGGATGCATCACCTAAAACCTCAGTCATGTAGCAATTGCTGAATTTAATGTCACCAGCAAGATCGTACACTTTTTAAATACCAAGACTGCACTTAAGAGTTACAGATTGCTCACAAAAGTATCCTGCATTGTCATCCCTAGCAGTTTTGAGTTATACAAAGCAAACTGGAGTTCTATAAATCCACTCTGGAAAGGACTGAGAGAGACCTTTGGAGTCCTGATGAAAAACAAGGTTCTTCAGCAACTTCCCAGCAGAGATCAAACTAAGGCAATACTATGACAGCTACTGACCAATTACCTAATCTTACTGAGGCGTCATCCCTTAGGGCACTGTTAGGCGCTGGTATAAAACTGCAACAAAGAATGATCACAGCAAATCCCTAGGCAGATAAGAGGGAGTAGACAAGATCGAGGGCAGTAGCACATCATTTGATGGATACCACCCCTCCCCTCCAAATCTCTGACAATAGAGCAAATAGGAATGGACTCTGCTCATCAAAATACATGCATAAACTTGGTGCAGTGGCACTGACGGATGATCCAAAAACCACAAAAGGCAAGCATCCTATAGCACCCCACATACACCAATACCCCACCACTGTTACAGAAATGAAATACATCAGTGAGACTACCAATCAGCCAACTACAAATAAATGTCTCCATCTGTAAACCCTAACTCGATGCCCATAACCACCACTTCTTGATCAAGGACACAGCTACAGGCAGCCTCACTCATGCACAGTACACTCCACTGCCACTGCATTACTTCCCTGTGACTATTAAAATGGCAGTTAAATTTAAAAACACTTTCATAACAAAAAAATATTAAAGCAGCAAAATATATAATGCCCAAATTCCATCCATCTTAAAAATCATGCTGATTTGTTCAAGATTTTTGGACCTGACAATACACAGAAATGTAAAACCTTAAGCACTGTCATTTAATGTAAGGGATTGGTCATCAGCTAGCCTCACATCTGTTCTTAAAACAAACATAAAATATAGTCTGTTAAAATGTGACACACCATCAAAAAAATCTTTTCATAAAGAAGAAAATCATGCATCAACGGACAGCGCCCCATGTGGAGGAGGTGACTGAGGAGAACCTCATCCCATCTCGTCCACTGAAAGGAGCTGTTCCACGGTCAATATGACCAGCCAGAGCTTGTTATGCTCTGCAGCCACTGCCTTTGCCAAACATCAGAGATTTTTCATTTTAAAGCCGAGGAGAGTTCAAACCTTGGGACCAAAACAAAACCAGTCTCAACCTTATGCATGTTAACTTCGCAGTTCCACCTGCTAACTCATCCCCCATTTCCCACAGGACTGGAGGGAATTGATGGTGCCCTGTATATCATGTACAATTCGTTCTGAAGGGTACAAGTTTCCCAGTGCCTGTACGCACCTGTGGAAAACATGGCAACTGGTGTGCATTACGTTGAGACTTACTTTCATACACTGGAGCAACTTCAATAAAGTACAGCACTCCCCTGTATAAACACTGCACCTACTATCCAGCTTTTATCTTGTCACTGGGGTATAAGTATAATGCTGATTTAAAATACCAAGTACATTAATAAAAAAAAAAAAAACATTGTCAGCTCCTTGTACTGTGACAGGTCTAAATAAATTACGGGCCTCTTTTAATAGCCAGGGAGAAGATTTACTCCAATCCTGGTGATCGGCAGTGGGCAATGCATAACCATACCCTTCTGAAATGGCTTCTGTACAAAAGATGAAATTTTCTGTAGCTCAATGAGGGTTAGTGTAGAGCCAATTGAAAGGTGGGTTTATTAATGTGTTATAAATTGGACTGCCAGGTGTTGAGAATGTAAGTGTTGCAACATGAGGCATTATATATGGCAACCAGCTAAGTCTTATCAAAAATAAGGCCCACAAAACAAACAGTATCAGTTAGACTTAAAGTGGTATTCTTCAAGGTAAGACAAGGGTCTGCTAAAAAAATACTACAACTATGGGTAACAAGTAGGCACCAGGTTTTCTCCACAGAAATTAAAAAAACAGTGCTTACTGAACATTCAACTAGCCAGTAAAATGTGGTTTGTAATTTCCTCTCAGCAGCTTGTTGGATAGATGATGAACAAAAACATAGCCAAATCATCTAAAAAATACCAAGAATTGAATAGGACTCCATATTACTGAAGAAATGCTGTCGACAGGGACAGCAAAACTGACAACTGAAAAACACGGTTCTCCTGAATAAACAGGTGTGATACTTCACAACTGACTTCATACCAGAAGTGACAATGTGAGAAAAATGAATGCAAAATGGGCAGATTTCCCCAAACTTCGTTCATACAGTTGCTTTAAAATTCCATGGTACCAGATAGTATTGTAGGCCTTATCTGTAGCAAGACACACAACCACAAGAAATAGGCTGTTGAAAAATGCAGCTTGTATCACTGCTTCCAGCAGGGTCAGATTACCTGCAGAACAACAGAATTTTCTGAATCCACACTGAAAAGTACTCAGCAGATTTTATGATTTGAGACACCAGACTAGATAGCAGGTCATCATCCACTCTAGTGTCTCCCCAATGCAGCTCCTTACGGCACTGTTATCATGGTTACCCTTTAGCATTTTGACCTTACCAGCTTTTAATAGGATTATTTGTGATTCTTTTTTTTTCGTGAGTTTGGGAAGCACACTTAAGTCTAAGTACTGTTAAAAACATCTAAAAGGCACTCTTCAGCATCTTTACTGAGAAGCTTCATTGTCTAGTGCTGGATCAAATATGGCCCAGGCTTGACGCCTTTCACACAGTTTAATGTGGCCTCAAACTCCCATATCAAAAATGGGTTACTATACAATTCCATATTCAATTAAACAAAGCACAAATACACCTTTCTTCACAGCAATTCCTTGTTGCTGTACCTGAGGGTATAAACAGGGAGCCGACATGATGGTGGTGGATGATTCTGGCATCAGCTTCGCAATGCTTAGTTTGTCAGTAACTATGCGCCTCTGGTCCAGTAGTAATCCAGATCGAATGCACCAGCTGGGAATATAGCAGACAGACTACCACTCTTTTGATGATGCAATGGAATAATAACATTCCATGTCTTAGCTCAATGTGGACCCATATGGGAAAGTGATTGACCTCATAAAAGCCATGATCCATTTCCTACTGCACAGAGTTGCAATGGAGAGAGACCATAACAACAGGTTCATGGCAGAGGTCAAACTGGAAGCAGTACTGAAATGAGTCATATGTTCAGTGTTGAGGATACATATATCCCCTCACTTGTTTAGCCTACAAACTAATAGAACTAGGTCATCAAACCCCACAACACCTCGTGAATAATGGAAATCTCCTAAAGGGAGAAATGGTCAAGTAAATTCTCCAAAGATGGTGGCAAGTTTGTCATAAACAACAGGTGCACCGGGTGGTCGATATATAGAATATACAGTCAATTGTATGAGACCACATACTTTCACTGCTACTGCTTGTAAGGTAGTGGTGAGAGCAACAGGTTTAAGGTGAAAAGTGTTTCCGACATAAACAGTCATTCTCATTTCGCTCAATCACCCTGTCTATATAGGTCATACCTCATCAGCATGTGTAGGTCTAAAATCTGTTTTTGGACCCAGAGACACTAAGAATTGTACTTCCTCTTTGTGAGCCTGAGAACCATTTAAGTTCAACTGGAGTGAGGGAACCAGCCTACCTGTTCAGCTTGAAGCACCCTGGTACAGGCGGGTCCTATTCGGTGACTGCTGATGAACGGGAGCTTGGTGGCATAGGGAGAGTCACATAATAACTGAATTGAACTACTTCATTTATTCGGTAACAATTTATATCTCAATTTTTTTTAACTTATGGCTTTACGCCTCATCGGCGTTGAGGTCATTAGAGGCAGGATGGGACTGGGGACAAGGAATGGGAAGGAATTTGCCCATGGACCTTTTGAAGGAAGCATCTTGGTATTCGCCTGGAGTGATTTGGGGACACCATGAAAAACCCAAATCTGGATGCCCGGATGGGGATTCGAAACGCTGTCCTCCCGAATGAGAGGCCAAACCGTTAACCGCTCACCCACCATGCTCAGTCTCAAATTGTTAAATGAGGTGAACAGCAAGTTCATGAGAACACAAAGTAGAGAGATAGTACTATGACACGGTAAACTGAGTCAAGAATTTACAAATTAGTTCGACAACTTGTCTTAGTGATGGAAGTTTTTACGGTGTTTGCAAAAACGGATGGAGCAATTACCTTACGCTGATTTTTGGCTTATCCATGTAATGGCTTTCAACTCCAATACCTCATATTATTCAAGATACACTACTTGCTCCAAGCTGTGTGCAAACTGGTGCAATAGTGTGCATTCGCTGCCCAGCTCATGCGCCACATTTACCACAGGTGGGTTTGCCTTTTCAGGTTGTCATATGTCTTAACTTCTGGCTCCAAAAGCACAGCATTGGGTCCAGTACGTTCATTAAGTTTGACAAATTCTGTTCTTACTGGTATCAATACAAAGATGGCAGTCTTCCCCCACTGTACCTAGACAACTTTTCCACATTCCACTCCTTAACAAGGTCCTCAATTTCTATGTCCATTACATCAAGGAGGATGATAACACCTTTTCTGCTGTTTTGAGACCTGTGGGGATCACACTTAATGCCAAACTCGCAGTTAAGGAGCAGTGAAGTCTGCCTATTGGTAGACATTTCCAGCAGCAGCATCCCGTTCCTCAGTTTTTTCACCAATTTTAGGGAACCTCCAAGATCTTTCAAACCAATTGAAATGTAAAAGGGGTACACTTTTTATAAGTGTCCCTTACTTTCTATGTATGACAATGAAATCATTCTTCTATCTATGGCTTTTTTTGGAATGCCCTGTTGCTCAACCATATCACATGTAGTGGAATTGTTGTAAACAATCCCTCAGTTTGGTCCTACGAGTCTCAAGGAACTAATTGCCAAGCAACAAAGAGCTCCTGAATGATTCCACAAATGTAAAAGTACAGGAGTGTGGTAGGTGCCCCTCAGATTGCACACTAACGAGGGATTTACCTCATCAACTAAACCTCTTCTTGGCATGTCTTAAACCTTGAAGTTGAGGTTTTTTTTTTAACATACTTACAACCCAGGCATTGAACCCAAAATTCTCATTGTCCAATACACATGATGTATCACTGTCACACCCTACAGTGGTCAATGAAATATATACAGGCTAATATGATTACAAATAAACATGGAAAGGAAAGATAAAGTAGACTAATCACTTAACAAAGTTTAAAGGAGGAGAACTGTAACAACAAAAAATGCCTTACAAATACAAGGAACAATATTTCATGCTATATCATCATTTTTTAACTTTGAAATTTATGCATATGCCTAGATTAGTATGTGCCTCAATTCCCACCTTCATGAATAAGGACATATCACAAATTATTGTTTAATGTGTAGTACAGCCCTACTTCTTTTAACTTGATAAGTGATGCGTCTTGTAATGAAGCAAATTCTTCCCAGAGTCCGAAAGAGTGGAGAAAATAAAACTCTTAGCACTGCAAATAAATTATATAACTATAAACTTAATATTTTAAAAAATTCAAGTAAAGATAGGTTTGGAATCGTGTAAGTATGTAGAGGTGCAAGTGGAAAACTTAATGAAAAGCCCCAAAATCGTTTTCACAGGTACTAAGATTAAAAACGAGCATTTCGATGTAATGTACGTGGGGTCAGAAAATTTTATTTAGGATGAAAATTCAGTCTGATTCTAACCAGGCAAAATTGGTGACATAATCAGCAGCAAGGTCACACATGAGAACAATAAAATTTCAGGGAGAATAAAAGAAAGACCTTTTTTTTTAAAAGAGAAACAAAAACTAATTTTGGTAATCCATTGTTAGCATTGAAATAGACTTCATAACAAAAATTTAGGTTAATAGGCTGACCTTAAGTGTTTTTAGATGAGTAAACAAATTCAACTTTTAAACGCAGACAAATGCTAAGTTAAAAATATGATTAAATGAAAGCTCAAATTAAAAGGAAGAAATAAATAATACCAGTTGGAACTAAAATTATGTTTAAATGATGAAAAAACAAATCCAACATGCCCCCTCAATTTGTGTCATGCCAAAATGAAATTAAGAATTTGTTAAAAGTGATATAATGATCATTAAAAAAGAATAGTGAAAATCCCATGTAAAACCAGATACAACTAATCGAAAGAATTTATTTCCTTGCAAGTAAAATAGGTGTGAGATGCTACAATAAGAATAAGTAAATATAACAGCCAAATGAAAATAACCACACAACTAAATCATACACCAAATTAAAGAGGAAAGAAAATCAAGCCTTCTGTTTAGGTAACTTTATGGGGTACCAAATAATTTTAAAGTTATAAATAAATAAGTGAAATTTTCAAACCTCTTGAGGTTTAATTACACATAAACAAACACAAATACGACAGATGTATCATAGAGAAACATATGTAGAATAACCCATTTGATAAAATGGCAAAATGTTTAGAAGACGGAATAAAATAATTAACGGGATTTCCTACGGCAGATACCATAAAAAACCAGTAATTTTCCCCTTACCACCAGACAGTCAGGGGAGTATTTACACACCAGTTGTCTCCATGATTTAACAGCTCAAACATTTAGAAATTTTTACTAACTTGTCTTCAGTGATAGAAAATATTCAGTAATGTTTGGACTCTGAAAATATCCTGCCGAATTCTGGCTTATAAAATATTCCGTGGCATCATGAAATGATAACTCTTGTGAATTTTAGTAAAAAAACTTTTAAATTCTTTAAGGAAAGAAACTATAATTTTTAGTTTATTTAAAAATTTAAATTTATGACCTTTGGTAATCTCGTGAATTTTATCTGAACGAATGTATGTGAATGTGGAACTAATTGCGGTTACTTGCATCTTCACATAAGAGAAGATTCCGATTTTAAATATTCTGTCAGATGTATTGTTACCTGATACCAGCATTTAATTTCCATAATTTGTGAGAATATACTGAGCAACTTTCAACTGTGATTTGATGTTTCTATTAGTAGTTTTTCTACTGGGAAATGTTGCGGTGGAAATACAAGTAGATTGAACCTTGCAAAGTCAGAATCCTATTAGAAATCGGTTAAGCAATACATCCACAGTCAAAGCTAATGATTCAACTATCTAACCCTGAAGACAAGTTTTCTCCTTGCAGTCTACTTTATCTTCCCTTTCCATGTTAATATTGCCACACGGCATTTCTTCTTGTTCCATAAGATTTTATTAGTACAAATAAAAGTATTTTTTTAAAATAGACTACACTAGAAATGAAGAATGCTTGGTAACCTAATTAGTGTTGAGTGCCACCCAGTTCATTTGAAATCAGAATGCAGTTATTTGGGGCCACCTATGATAGCATTAATGCTTGTACAATTCCCAGAATTTTCTATTTATAAATGCCCTTGTTCAAAATGACGTCAGATTGCAAGACATCGAAAAAATCTACACCAGCTGGCTGCTCATTCTCCAGTCTGGAAAGTAAGCAAATATTCTATTAATATTTGGTGTAATGATTTGGGCGTTGCATTTATTATACTAGCACTGTAAATATTCAGTTCCTTTCTGTAAAAGGAGAGTAACACATGCATAAAACTAGAGGCTGTTTCATTATGCTACCTTGAGGTCAATCCAATATGGCTGAATTAGCAAACCCGGACAATGACAAGCAGATCAGTAATCTAGGACAGGCTTACTGGCAACTCTACTGTCCAAAGTGCTCCTTAGTTTAGGGTGGGAACATGGCATCAGGTTACAGACAGTTAGAACTTGTTCCCTAAAATAGCAGATGGCATATGGAAAAAACTAAAACTTTAAGTACCTCCATCACAAAATTTCACTTCTCATAATGCATTGTGTTAGTTTTACCACAAATACACTCTTTGTTACAGCAAGTAATGGCTTCTTTCTCTGTCACATATTTCACAAATAAATGCAAACTATTTTGTTCACATCACAAATGCTGCTTATAGAACACCAGTACAAGTCTTATGCTATATTTCCTCAAATACTATTGCTTAATTTAGACAGATACACAAAAATATGACTACGTTCTCATCTATAGTAAGCAATAAATCATTTTCTTATTCTAAGTTAACTTTAATACAAAGCCATGTTTTTAAGTAACAACTAGCTGACCCGGTCACGCGTTGCTGTGACTTACTAATTATAGTACGTTGGATTAATGTTATTCTAAACTTCCTCAAGTAGTCAAATTAATATTCACTAATAAAGACAAAAACATTGTAGTCGATTTGGAAATTCAAATGTAATTGGAAAAGAGTTATGGAGAGTTGAAATTAAGGACAAACGATCATAAAAAAATTAATTTACATTTCATTACAAATTACTTAATTGATATTTATAAAATAAATAAATAAATTATTTTTTATTTATTTATATAAACTGAAATTTCAGTTATATCTTCAGTCATACTGTTTTTATATTTTTCCCACAAACTCAAAGATTGTGTTGGATAACATATTGTCAAAATAATTGCAAACAGTTTGACGAATACTATTCGGCCTGGCTGTCAACGCTGCATCAGCAAGTGTCAGGTCCCAATAATTGTCGTCTACCAGCAGCTGCAAACTCGCGACATGCATCTTGACATTTATTGAACACTACACATGTATTGAATACTCGACCATTAACTGTTCGTAAACATTCCAGAGAAGCTGGTCCGGGAACATTCACCAATAACAAACGCTGAAAGAAACATTCACGTTGTTTTGGAGTAAAGTCTCTGTGTAAAGTCTTTGCTTTGAATATGCCTGCGATCGAAGGATGTGATTCTCCTTGTTTACGTGGCTACCATTTTTTGCCTAATTTGTTCCATGAAAAATAGCTTGGAACATCGGTAAATAATAATGATTTTGCGAATTGGCGGAACACATCAGATTTTTGACACAATGTGAAAAATTCAGTTTGTGGTTTGTCTTTTTTGGTGGCTCAAGTATTCTTTGGAAAATATTTTCTTCGGTGAAATATACACGTTGACCGTTTTCAAGATGTATTGCAAGATGCTGGATGGAAGGGTCTCTTTCATGGATGCGAAAAGTAAAAATATGCCAGATTGCTTCGTTGCTGCTGATGTATCTACCTATTTGGTATCTTGTTATTTCGTCATTTTTATTTACATTTTGAACTTCAAATACGGCCAAATCACTACCTTTATTATCATATTTCCAAACGTACATAATGGATTTTACATTACTGCAAAACTCGACATTAATATGAGCCTTATACGTTTTTGAAAGCAATGGTGAGTATGGTACCACCCACTGATTGTCAATTTCAACTTGGTTTCTAGAATTTGACATTCGCATTGTAAATGTTTGGCCACCATTCTCAGCGTTTCTGCGGCGATACAACGGATAACCATCGATATCCGTAATAATGTCATTCGTATATTCCTTTGCAAAACGCTTCTTATATTTTCCACCTTCAATGCATGGCGATGTCATGTTAAAAGCGCCGCACAGCCCGTGGATCGTGTAATTGGTAACAATATCAAACAATTCTTGATCAATTAATTGGTCCGGAATTTCGGCTGAAATTATTTGATCAATTTCTTCTGGACGGATTTTAACTTCAAGCCAAATCAAAATGTGAGAATGATGCAAACCTCGCTTTTACCACTCAGTCAAATACAGATAGCAACGTGTGTTACCGAAAACCGAATGTTTTACGATTAAATCAATCAATGATTTTAATTTTTGTTTTGAACACACGTGCCGTGACATCATGACGATGCATTGATTGATGGCCTGGTAATAGCAAAGTTTGTATTTCCTCCCAATTCGGATTACATGTAAATGTAATAAACAAATCTGGACGACCATAATGACGTACGTAAGTCATCGCATCTTGTATATATTGCTGCATGTTTCGTGGACTGCCGATGTAGCTTGAAGGTAAAATAAATGTATTACCGATATCATTGGCGTTTAAATTTTCATAAATATTGCCGATAACAGTATCTCGTAAGAGAATGTATTCCTACAATCGTAATTTAGCCTGGTTGTATCGAATAAATCGCAAATGCTTGTTTTCAACCTTGGCGTACATATCCACGATGTATTGAAGGCACAGTTGACGATATCTAAGGATATAGTTATTCTAATTACGTCTAATCATCAATTAGGGGGCGTAGTACTTCACTGAAGTAACTTTTTTATTTGTTTTATTACCTGAAAAAATAATAAATTAAATAGTAAAAAAAAAAGAATAAGAAATCAATATAGTGTGCCCGCTATAATCCGGACCCTGGTCGGAATACTGCGGGTCTACTGTACTAATAAAATAACGAATTAAATAGTTGAATATTAAATTTACCAGCAACTGGATCACGCTGGATACTGGAGTGCGTCATACGAACGGTGTAGATCCGAAATTATATGTACTAACAGTTCTATCTTGACGTGTAACTTTAATCAACTGAGTCACCAACCATAAAAACTGCAACTTCATCTACGGTTGGCGCGTTGAATCTGCCAGCGTATTCTCCTGATGGTAATTTGTCAGCTTTGATGACAATAAGATAGTTGTCATTTTTTAATTGTGGCGACACAATTGAATAAGTTGATTATTATTTTCTAAACAATTTTCCAACAATAACACAATTGCTCTCTCTTCTGCTTGTTCGATGAAATTATACTGGCACCTAGTTTTCAAGCGTTCCTCACAATTTCCAATAGATTTGGAGAAACTTTGGGTCATCGTTTGGCATCGGTATCAACGACCCAATCTTATGCTACACCTGACCTTGTATTTTCAAAATGACGTCCATCAGCTGTAAGATCGCAAATTTTTGCTGCCCCAAAAGACGTCATCTGGAAGCAAGAATTGATTTTGCGTGTCTTGCGAAGAAACAATTTCGAATCGTTTGATTCGCCAGCAAGAAGGATTGTAAATGTTCTGGCGGATTGGGTAGTGGTAATAATACATCTTTTCCTGATGCACAACACATGCCGGCTGCCTCATTGCGTAGTTTCAACGCCTGATAATACTGGCATATTTTGCTCATTGCACCGATTGCAGTTTTAGAATATGCAGAGTAATCAATGGCTGGTGCATATTGGAACGCAAGACGAACAAATGATATACGTGTTAAAGCACGGCTGATTTACTGTCTCTCTCGTTCTCTTACTCTAAATGTAGCTATGTGCTGTTCTCGTGCCGCTCTTGTTCTCGATATATTCTGTCACAGACGTTCAACTCGCTGTTCTTGAGATTCTTGCATACGACTCTCAGCTCTTTGAACTCCCTTTCTTGCCGCGATTTGTGTTGCTGCTTGATGAGCTCTCTCTTCGTGCGTCTTGCCTCTCTGCTACACGCATTGTTGAGGTTAGATTTTTTGGCGACATTTCACTGAAAAATATTTGAACTACCACAAAAAGTTCCTTTCTGAAAGCCTTAAAATAAGACACTATAATACAGTGGTGAAACCGGGATTTTTGGGTCCATTGAAAAATACAGTAAAATGGAAGTTAAGAACTAATGAGGAAATATAAAATAACACTGAAAAAAATAACAGGAATAGAAGAATGATATTTTTTTCGATTCATTTATAGCATGGATGACACCAGGCTTTCAAGAGGTTTAGAAAGATTTGAAACGAAATAATACCAGTGAACTGTATGGAAAGAAAATTTTTTTGATAGCAGACTTTGAATATGGCAGGATTCAAAGGTAGAGAGGAGTGCAATAATGAAGGAGTACTGGGGAGGAAGAAAGAAAAAACAACAGGAGAGGAATTATAATTGACACGTGGTCTCTAGCCGACCATAACAAAAAGAAGAAGAAAAATGATAAGCTAGCGAGAAATACTTACACGATTCGAATTTATCGTATCGTTTTCTTCAATGTTATATTCATGTGTGTAATTACTTTGTCGTTAGGTATAAAGACACACAAACGATGAACAACAATACAGTATAATTATAACACAATACATAACACAATTAAAATTGAAGAAACTCACACATATGGCGTGGAATAGACCGTAGCATAAATAAATCGAAATACAACGCCATCTACTGGATGGTTCGATAAATTAACACACCGCCATCTGTTAGGAATAAACTGTAGCATAAATAAATTGAAACAGAACGTGATCTATTGGATGATTACCCAACCTAGCTAACCAAGTGTTGTATAAATAAGTTAACACATCGCCATCTGTTAGAAACTTATGGAACTATAATAATAATTACGTGTGGTCGTAATGACCTGGTGACATGGTTTCTACTGGCTGGGCATTCTGCCCCTGTCGTAGCCGCCTTTACCTAGCCCGCCCATCCTGCCTGGTACAGGGGACCTACATTTTAACGTCGAATCCGAACCACAGTACCGTCCTGGCATATTTTACCTCACACAGCATGCTGCGCCGGTGGTTAATGCCGGGAGAAGTGTCTATAAAAATCCTCGCCGAGACATGAAATTGAACCAGGTACCTTTCCACCTCCAGTCAGACGCCCTAACCACTTAGCCAGCAGACCGCTTAGCCTTGGTGGCTTACAAATAATTAGAAACCATTGTCCTATGACAAACATTTAATGAATATTTATTTCGCAAATAATAAATACTGAGGTCTACAATCTAGATAAAAACTATCCTATCTTTTAAGTTGGACTAAATTACACACATTAAGCCAAATTTCATCTAAATCGGTTATGTAGTTTCGTAGTTCATCCCGGACGAACATCGTGACACGAGATTTTTATATATATAAAGATAAATTTCAGAAATGGTACACTACTATGGCTGAAAGACGAGTGGATACCCAAATGTAACCGGAATCACCTTATGGTTGGCATCGGTAGTATGCTGTTTTCCTGCTAAGGAAGTGTATAGTCATGCCTCCTGAGACAGTGTGCCAACCGGCTTTGTTTGGGAAGATTATATATGGCAGCTGTGAAATTTTTCATGGAAGCCAATTCGTCTGTTCCTTATTTTTGGTCATGGTAGACTTACATGAACAATGCATGGCCATGAAGTTTTGCTTCCTGCTTAGGAAAAAAGGCACAGAACCTGTCGAGATGTTGAAAACAGCTTAAGGGGAGAAAGGTATGGGAAAAACTCAAGTGTAAGAGTGGTTTTACTGTTTCAAAGAAGGTTGAATGTCAACTGATGACCAACCACACTCTGGACATCCTTAAATATTCCAAATGGATGAAAATTCTGGAAAAAAACCTCACGAAATTGTGTTTGGAGATCCTTTGCACCACACAGCCTATTAACTTGATTTAGCTCAATGTGGCCTTTTTTTCCATTCCACAGATGAAAAGGTGACTGAAAGAAAGCATTTTGCAAATGTGGATGAAATGAAAACAAAAACGATGGGAGTGCTATCAGGCATGACAACAGAAGAATTTAAAACATGTTTTTAACAATGGAAGAAATGATCAAAAAGTGTATTATTTTCAATGGAGAGTGCTTTGAATGGAATTTATGAACAAGAAAATTAAAAAAAACCAATAAACAAAATATTCCGGGTTACTTTTGTGTACCCCCTCGTATAACAATACATTTGATTTCAGTCTAACCACCTCTTATATGTCACGATTGCCTTCAATAGAATTAGTTTATGTCATTCTTTTATTAGAAATGTATCATTCCCAGTTTATTCACATGAGAGGCACGGTGTATGGTGGACAGCTGTTTGTGGTTCCACCATCAGAGGTTTTCTACCTCCCTAATTATTGTAAAAGTGTCAGGCCTGGCCAGCCCCGTTTCTTGAGGTAAGATCCCATAATTATTTTGTTAGAGAGAAGGTGAGGTATGATCTTCAAATGAAACAGCTGGTAAGTGGCAGTAAGATCGCTGGCGTAACTATAATGTAAATACAGTTAAAGGCAGTCGTGTCGAGTTGGAGATGGAATCATTACGAATAGATACTGCAGGTATCATAAAGCAATTAGAGCTCCTAAAGTGGGGGAAAGCAACTGGCCCGGATGGAATTCCAGTAAGAGTATTTATGGCGGAAATCGGGCCATTTCTGTCTGATATATTCAGTAAATACCTAGAAGAACGAAAAGTACCTTCAGACTTGAAAATAGCGCAAGTAATTCCGATTTTCAAGAAAGGTGATCGAAGCGATCCTGGAAACTACCGTCCCATATCTATAACATCTGTTTGTAGTAAAGTTATGGAGATAGTGTACAAATCTCTTGTGCGTCCACATTTGGACTATTGTTGTGCCATCTGGGATCCGTTTCGTAAGGGGTTGATTGAGAGTACAGAGAAGAGCCGCTCGATTTGTGACCGCTTGCTACAGTCCTTATGAAAGCGTTACAGAACTGATTAGTAGACTAGGCTGGGAGTCTCTGGTAGATAGACGAGGCACGTTTCATATAAACTTATTGGTAAACATGCGTACCCCCACTTTCACTTACGAGTGTAGTGAAATACTTCGTCCACCAACCTATTTGGGTCGGAATGACAGGAAAGATAAAATTAGAGAAATAAGGTGCCACACTGATTCTTATATGAATTCTTTTTTCCCTCGTACCATTAGGGATTGGAATGCACAGCAAAGAGATTAGGTTTGGTGCTGAGCAACCCTCTGCCACCCACAGTTTTGTGAATTGCAGAGTATATATGTAGGTGTAGATGTAGTGGTCAAATGTTCAATATAGTTAAGACAGTATACAGAACAAAGCATGTACGGATGCAGTAAGAGAGAATGACTGGGTGAACAAACTGAAAGTCAGTACCTTAAAGGACAGTACTGGTGACCATAGTGATCTGAAAGGGCTTCTTTTCTCGGTGGCCAATTAGACATTTATAAAGATGGAAGAGTTTGGTGGAATTTGGTGGAATTTGGTGAAAAAAGAGACTGAAAGTAGTAAATTTAATTACCACATTTATTAAAACATACATCTATAACCACTAATTGCCTCACACAGTGACTCATGTCAGGAGTTATATGACCTTCCAGTAAATGACAATACTTCTACAATCTCCAAAGCATTAATAATAATGTTATAGTTTGCCCTGGATAGATCACCAGCGTACAATTGCTTCTATATATAACAGCACAGGATCATCTGTAAACATCTGCTTTCACACTGTAAATGTTCTGTAGCTGGTACTCTTTACTTTATGATGTTATCTTGATTTCTAAACAATTCTTGCAAATAATCTTCAGAAAAGTGGAAGAGTATTACAAACATGGAAAGCATCTAAATCTTACATCAACTAGAAGAGCACAAGAATTTAAAATTACTGAACAGTTTGTATGCAAGAGTAAAGAATAACTACTGAGTTATACGACGGCAGTTTGGAAAGTAACGCACAATAATTTTTTTCACAAAAAGTTGTACATATTAGTACCACAACCAAACAAATCAGAAATTAACTTACATCTTTGACCTACTTTTCTACATAGTCACCAATTTTCTCAACACATTTTCCCCACCATGGTACCAGTTTCAATATTCCCTGTTCGTAGAAGTCCGTTTGTTGGGAGTGTAGCCATCTGCAGACTGCTGATTTCACTTCCACATCTGTCGTGAAATGTTTGCCGGCCAGGAATTTCATCATGGGACCAAACAGATGAAAGTCAGATGGTGCCAGGTCCAGACTGTATGGTGCATGCTGGAGCACCTCCCACCCAAAAGTGGCGAGTATCTCACGAACAGGAGCAGCAACATGGGGACGTGCATTGTCATGAAGAGATTTGACACCATTAGCATTAATGTTGCGGCATTTGTCACGAAGGGCATGACGCAACTTAACCAACGTTTTCATGTATGCTGCCGCATTCACAGTGGTTTCGTGTTCAGCGAAGCCCATCAGTAACACACCAAACATGTCCCAGAACACTGTCACAAGCACTTTCTTAGCTGATTGGGTCACTTTGAATTTTTTTCGTACTGGGAAACCAGCATGTTTCCACTCCATAGAGGCCTGTTTGGTTTCCGGCGTTTAGTGGTACGCTCACTACTCATCACCAGTGACGATTCCTTTCAGAAAGTCATGCCCTTCTGCGGCATAACGCGTTACATGATCCAAGCTTGTCATCATTCACTGGCCCTTCTGGTTGTCTGTCAGGTTCTTAGGCACCCAGCGAGCACTGACTTTACGGAATTTCAACATGTCATGAACAATGTCGTACACTGCACCATAGGAAATGTTGAACGTCTGTGATAAGGTTCGCAGGTGCACATGCTGGTCCTACAAGACTGCTGCCTCAATGGCGTGGACATTCTGCGGAGTTGAAACAGTTACCAGCCACCCGGAGTGTGGCGAATCACTAAGGTTCACGTGGCCCTCTTGGAAGAATGCACACCACCTGGAGGCACTGCTAAGGTCCAGACAGTCGTCCCCATACACGCCACGCATGCCCCTGTGAATTTCACTCCGTGGATCCCCTTCAGCCCACAAATATCGAACTACACTTTGATGCTCTTCACACATGGACGACAGTAACATGCGCACCATGTTTGTTTCATAGTTCACGCTTCTCTCGCTAGAGCTGCACATGAAAACAAAATATCCTCTATAGCATAAACTTCAAACTATATTGTCGTGAAATTTCAACATTCCAGTTGCAATACCAGGGGAGAAAAAAATTATTGTGCATTACTTTCAGATCTGCTCTCGTAAGATATAAGTAGAACCATTATTCACATGTCAATAATCTGAAGCATGTATTATACTCTAATTATGTACAGCAGGTACCATGTAGACAAAAAGACACAATAAACATGGTATTGTAATTATCATCTGCATTAATTATTTCTTCTTCTGCACTTCGTGGCATAGGAAAATGCCTATTCCAACCATTAATTATTTAGTTAATATTACAGATTCAGAGGTCTTTTCAGTATTCTTGACTGAGTACAAAGACATTACTGTTTTCATTTTGAGTAATATCAATCACTATCTAATGCTACCACCAGACATGAAGAATTTTTGTTTGTAAAATTCACTTATGTCATACACAAGCCATTCAAGTTTGTACTTACCATTTAAGCTTATTCTTGATCTTCGGACTCTACTATGAACTGACGTTAGCTGTTTATGTGTGAAATCTAAAACTAGGAGCTCTTTACTAGGAAGTTATACCACTAGAACTGAGACAGTAATAATATTTGTATTTCCAAATGCTAGCAAACATTATACATGAAAATAAACAGTAATACAGAATATGAAAACATTCAGTCAGCTACTGCACTAGAATGATGATACTCCCAGTTAAATAGAAAATTAAGTTGTATAACTCAAAGCTACATTATGGATGATTCATAGGTAGGATCTCTGTACCAATAATATTCAGTAATTATCAGAGACAGGAATAGAGACTTGATTGTAACCTCTTATCTACGGCTGTTGGTTTCCATGTGAAATTATAAACATTATATTCTCAGTTCAACAATAATGTGTTCTCTAAAACTATGTCTCACTACTAGTTTTTCTCCCTTGTGGCTTTACAGTTCAGTGACACTAAGTTTGTTAGAGCCAGAAGAAAATTGGAAACAAAGAACAGGAAGGAATATGGTCATGGCACTTTGAAGAATCCATCCTGGTATTCACCTGGAGTGATTTCGGGAAACCATGCAAAACCAAAGCCTAACTGGCCAGACTGGCGAACATACCTGAATCCTTCCATATGCCAGGCCCAACTGTAAACCACTCACCCACCAGGCTCAGTCTCAGTACTACTACATTAAAACTGAGATGACTAAGACTTTTTTTTTTGCTCTGGGCTTAAAGGTTGCTGAAATCATTAGAGCTGGCAAAGGATAGGGCCAAGAAATGGGAAGAAATTTATCCTCTATAGTCTTTTTAAGGAACCAACCTGGCATTTGCCTGGATTGATTTCGGGAAAACCATGGAAAACCGAAATCTAGATGGCTAGACAAGGATCTGAATCCTCACCTCTCAAGTGCCAGGCCGAGCTTTATCACTCACCCACTGGGCTCAGTAAAGACATCCCATGCTCGTTTATTTCACTGGTACAAACAATGACACAAAAATTTCCAATTTGGGCCTCTTGCATTATATAATATTATTTGCCACAAACATTGCTTTTAATACATATCAAAATATTTTTGATAATTACATGCTAATATGTGACCAACATCATATTTCACATAAAACATGTAGAAAAGAAATGAAAACAGCTTATGGGAGTAGATACAGTAAATTAATATATCATCTGTAATACCCATTGAAACTCTGCTTCGTATGCAATGTTTGATGTTATTAAATAGAAATTTATCATTCAAGTACTATGTTGAACCCCAAAGTGCAGCTACAGAAATATGTGACCAAAGCCATCAATCACATAAAATACCTTATTTTACCCTATCTCAGCAATCTCAAGTTTCTTTTACTTGAATAGAGGAGCTGCTAATTAGTCTATAACACTGCACTGTAATTAACAAACACTTAGGAACAGTGTTACTTTCTCCACCTACTAAAGCAATGGAACCAACCTCTTGAATTTTTAATTATCTGCTTCCATATGATTTCTTAACATTCCCCAATCACATTTTCTAGAAAAGTTGCCAGAAATCAAATTAAAAATACTAAAATATGAATGTGTCACACAAGTACGAGATCCCAACAGCGCTGCAAAAATTAATACACATCACTTGAAATGTTGGTTAGTTCCTCCCTTATAACATGGGCTTGGAGTTTCAGCTTCCATCCGTTGTAAAAAGTCATATAACATTTACAAACAGGAAACATTCAATGAGCCTTTGAATCACCTACGCGCACCAAGTTGTACCAACAGAGGGAATCGATTGCTTTTGAAGTATGCAAACACGGCATTTCAAGATGGAAGTCGCAGAAAATTTTTTACAAGTGCAGACTGGATTTCAAGCTAGTAACAACCACTGGGAGAACAGTTTAGATATATTTTACATCTTTACCAACAATATCAATGGTAATTTTGCAGTGCCGACAGCATTTCACAGCTGTGTAAACATCTCGTCTTAGGACAATTTTTGTTTATTTTGCTGTAAAATGTGAGTGCAGAATGTCAAAGATATCAAATCAAAGCAGTTAACTTGAATTTAAAGAGGTTACTACCATTTTTTGATAGCTGGAGAAAAAGGCACAGCTACTGAAAACTTTACCTACCAAGTACATTAAGGCATTATTGGATGATACATTTTTCGCATTTTCCGTTAGGAAAGAAAGCTAAAGTTTTGGATAAGCAAAGGACCTTTTTGAAGTACACAACACCAGCAGCGCTATTTTCATAAGTGTACGTGCTGGAATAATTGGTATGAAACATTTGCAGTTTTTCTAAGTCAAGTCAATCAAATTAAGTAAAAGCTACAATATTTAAGCAAAATGTGGGCATGTTGATTTCATCCTTGGACTTTTAATATTCACACTATAAGTTTAGATTTGAAAAACTCATGGTTTAATTCAAAATTGCAATACTGTTATAATGGCGTAATCACTTTCTGCCAATACCATAGTCTCTACATGCATCATATCAACCTAAACTGTTTTATCTAGCAGTTGATTAGGTTGAATTGTGAACTGCACCAGAAGAATATTTTCTTAAAAACAATATAAAGGCAATATTTGCATCTTATTAATTCAAAATAGTGGGACATATCTATCACTAAGCCGTGGAAAACGTTTTGATAATGTAAATTTCTCATGACTCTTTGCCACGGAGAGAAACTGATATGTCAAGAACACATTACAAAAAAAGTAATTAACCAACGTTTGAAAAAATTTCTGTTAACCTTGTAGCGCTGGTAGCATGGTGGTAACGCGATCTACAAATAAACCAGACTCGATGTTTATAGTGTCTTTTCACCTTCTGCATTGACTGTCAAGTAGAATTACAATAGTATGCGTCTAAAAGTGGAAGCATGGAAGAAAGTACGGGTTTACTGGAGATCGCGAGACGGTGTCATAATACTGCAGTGGTTAAATGCAAGACTCCACTAGAAATTATTTCCAAAGTACATTTAACGGTTTCATGCTGGTCCAGGCTGTATTACAACGGAATTACTGTTTGCAAATAATACGTCTTCCGACCGACTACAGCAGTATTACAACGATTTTATTTAATGTTGTTGCAGCGGAATCGCGATCTCCAATAGACCCGAAAGTAGTTGCGGTATCCTATAGCTCAGTACTTCTTATCTCCTACATTAAAAATATAGGATCATGAAAATGGCAACCAGTTTATCTCTTTAGCATTCCCGCTTGAGGCAGGAAGCACTTACACTGATGAATACACAACATAATAATATAAAAACTTGGTTAACCATTGAAAACCTAAAACCAGCCATCTTTGATGCTTTAATTCGTATTCATACTAACCGCTTCCTTAAGAAATACAATGGTTTCTTCTGCTAATTTCGCTCTTTCTTCCAGCTTCTCAAGTATGTTGTTATTTACTGCACTCATTTCGTTATTATTCAGTTGTCTTCCAATTCACAAATAAATACAGCATGGCACGGTGGTTGTAAGTCCTCTGACCAAAGTGTTGCTAACCAACAGAGACAATATGTTAATCAATAATAATATTACAGATTGTATTAGACTTGTCCGCTCCTAAGCAATAGGAATGCATGGAGGAAGGAATATATTCCTTCCTCCATGTAGGAATCATACTAGAAGAAATTGTCGTTTTGGTCTGAAGTTATGTATACACGTTCTTTTGACGATATTATCTAATATGTGCACATTATAGTCACCAAATATACATTAATTGATTACATTCGATGGAAATAGGGGACAGTTCCTCGAAAGTTAACATGAAAAAAAATACGTATTTTTACCAGTTGATATGTATTGCAAATGATTCTAAGTCGTCATTCTTAGTGGGAAAAAATGCATTCCGGATCCATGGCATACAGGGAATAGATAATGGCACCCGAAACTGTCAATAATGTACTACCCTGAGCGACCTAACAGAGATGTTGCAGAAGTGGCTAGAATGTCAATAATTTAATATATTTCGTATGGCAGCCAACAAATTACGATCAAATATCAATATTAGCAGAGGTTGTAGCTACGTTGAAATGCAGCTTGGACCAGAATGACAATTGACGGACGAAAGGTGAATATTAGCTCAGGTTGTGGTTCATATACAGTCTCAACTATAATGAATACACGCTGCTTGTGATTACAGCTGGCTTCGTCGTAAGAGGTTGGTAGCAGTGACAAATGCATTGGATTATTAACGTCGTACACAGTTTTTCTCTGGTGTAACATGTCTACTATCATTTCGGACGCCGGTACCTCGTCCCTAAATGTTATATTGATTCGAAGTGCATTTTTTTCTGGAAGTGATTTAATGATTCCTTCTAGTGTGTTTTTCATTGCATAGCCATTAACTTCTGATATAGCGTCCAAAATGTGATTCATTCCAAAGATGCGTCACAAATTTCTCCTCCTATCAGATAGTATTGTCATAAAAGAATCTAATCGTCACTGCATTAAATGAGCTCATCTTGCTTCTAACCATGTTTAAAATACTCAAGGCATAGTTAATAAGTGGCTTAGTTATTATTTTTGAACAGAAAACGGAAAGTGTCACCGGAACATTATAATATCGCGTCATGTAGTTCACAGTTTTCTGAGTGGAATTTCATCAGATGTGGAGTTCATCAGGGTTTTATACTAGCTCCACTTTTGATGTATGTAAATGATCTACCCCTTGTTACAGCTGAAAACAAAAATTTATTCTTCTTGCGGATGACACGAGTATAGGAATTTAAAAAACTAAAACAAAACAATACATAATTTGAGGAATAAAAAACAAAAAACTACCTTGCATGTTTCTAAACGAAATTAGAACAACACTATTTTCGTGTCTATTTACATTACCTTTTGCGGCTCAGCTAAGAGGGCGATTCAGTTCTTCTAAGTTGCATTTAATAATGTAACTTAACGCGCAAGAGAAAAAAAAGTGAGATGAGTCAGTTAAGAATTAGATGTAGTATTTCCCTAACATTTTATTTTCTGGATACTGATGGAATTACTTAGTATACTTTGGTACAAGTCAGTTTTTAGAGATATTTAGTCGTAAATATCTTTTGTTTAACTTGTTGTATTCTTATCAATCAAAGCGTAGATTTGTAACTGGACAGAAAACTTGTTCTATTGAATTTCAAGTAACAGAAAATTTGCTCAAGGCAAGATTACCGGGATAATATATATACACACAGAAACTAACTGCTGGAAGCAAATTGATTTTTCAGTATTTTACTTAAACCTTATTAAGGATAGATCCATAGAAGAGAAATATAACTCATTTTTGTTTTCCAAGTAACTCTCCCGATCTCTCTTCTCAGCATAAATTCCATGGAAGGAAAGACAGTTACGAGCATAGAGCATACGTATACTGTTGTAAAACCATTATTTAAAAAAGGAGACGTAACATGTGTAGACAACTATCGTCCCATTTCATTACTTTCAACATTCTCAAAGGTTTTTGAAAAAGTCATGTATAGTAGAGTAATAAAACATGTTACACACTATAATATCCTAACTAATTCACAATTTGGGTTCAAAAAAGGATCATCCATAGAAATGGCTATATATTCATTTTTAAATAACACATTTGAGGAACTGAATAATAAAATGAATCCTGTAGGAATATTTTGTGATCTTGCAAAAGCATTTGACTGTGTAAATCATGAATTACTTTTGAAAAAAATGGAATACTATGGTATTTTTGGGACCGCAGGTAAATGGTTTAAATCATACATTGAAAGCCGAATGCAAAAAGTTTCAATTTTTGATTCTAAAATAAGTAAAGATGCTTCATCAGACTGGGAGAAAATAAAACATGGAATTCCACAAGGCTCTGTCTTAGGTCCCCTCCTCTTTCTGTTATACATCAGTGACCTTCCTGGAAATTTATCCGACAAAGTTAAGAGTGTTTTATTTGCAGATGACACTAACCTGACTGTGCGTAAAACACCAAACAGTACTATAGAATTTAATGTAAATGAAGTACTTAGAGTAGTAGCAAATTGGTTTAAGGGGACATTGTACCTCCTATGCCGACAATGTTAAATTATCGAATTTTGTGACCCATTATCTCAAAAACTTTTTAAGACACCAACTTGCAATTTTCTATAACTATTGAATGCACCTTTCTAGGTACACTGAACTAGAATTATTACTAGATTTGTATTGTGGGGCGTGTTATAATTTTTTTTCAAACACTTAATTTTTTTTGACAGAATTTTTTAAATAAATGAACATAAAAAACAAAACAACTCAGGATATTTTAATTATTCTAGTTCCATATGTGTTGTATCTCATACTTGGAATGCTGTGAAAATTTCATGTCTCTACCATCACTACTTTTTGAGAAAAAGGGTCATTTATTGCAAAAAATGTAGTTCGGAGATATTGGGTTTTAAAATTTTTTATTACAAATTCTTAGACACAACACCTATTCTACCTCCAATATCCTCATAAAGGTTAACTTCACCACCACAAAGACAGCAAGAGACAGTTTCAGAGAGAACTTGTGCAAGGATTTGGAGATCAATAATGACGTTGTCCATAACATCATTTCGTTTACCACTGTCACCCGTTTCAAAATTTATTTTCCTTTTCGATGCACTAGGGGGCGTGGTCACTTCACAAACATTATCATGGTTTCCTTCACTGCTGGCACACGTGTTTTGAAGTACCTCAGAAGAAAATCCAGTTCTCACATATCTGTTACCCACAAATTTGCGTTTCTTGAAGATACCTTTACGCTTAGTCATTTTATTTACAGTTAAAAAGCAATAGATGTTAGCTTACTACAAAAATAGCCGATAATCAGACTACTTTCGACGAAAACTATTATCAGAAACAAAGGACTGATTTGTTTACTCGTGCAAACTTCTGAGACGCAGCAGTAGGCACAAAACAAAGCAATTCACAGCCTTCTAGCCTGTGTAGTTCCGAATATATGACTGCTCAACTGTGGCAGAATATGCATAGTGGCGACTTTTGACTGTCACATGTCCACAATCAAAATATTATTTGAAGGTCTTACAATTGTCTGATTTTAATGTATTATATACCAAAATGTTCAGGAAAGTCCATAGTACATTATGGAGTAGAAAACAGAAAATGTCAAATTTCAACGAATTTCACGTACAATGTCCCCTTAAGGCAAATTCATTAAAATTAAATTTTGAAAAAACACATTATATTAGGTTTAAAACAAAAAACTATGCACAGCCAGATATATGTATAAACTATAAAAACAACACAATCTTAGAAACAGAGAGTATAAAATTTCTTGGTATTAAAATAGATCAGAAACTCTGTTGGCATGATCATATCACTACACTACTGGCAAAGTTAAGTAGTGCCACCTTCGCAATACGAACACTTTCTCTAACAGCAGATCTAGAATTAATGAAACAGGTGTACTCCTCATATTTTCATTCAGTAATGTCATATGGCATAATTTTTTGGGGAAACTCTTCACAAAGTAAAAAAGTTTTCATAGCACAGAAAAGAGCTATTAGGTTTCTGTGTAGGGTAAAACCAAGAACTTCTTGCAGACAACTCTTTAAGAAACTCAATATTCTTACAATGTATTCTCAGTATATATATTCTCTCATGAGCTTTGTCATAGAAAATTTTAACCTGTTTACACCTAATTCACAGGTACACAGTTTCAATACAAGAAACAGAAATAACTTGCATAAAACACAAACATCTCTGTCATTAGTGCAAAGAGGAGTTAATTATTCTGGGATACATCTGTTTAATAAACTACCTAATCGTATAAAACAGCTTTCAGATAATAAAGATGTATTCAAACAAAAACTTAGAGATTATCTTATTGGCAACTCCTTCTACTCCATTCAAGAATTTGAAGAAAATAATTAATTGTACTCATTATGACGTTAGCAAAACTCAGTTGCAAAAATGTATGTTTATTATTATTTCTTGTATTTGTAAAATATGTATATATATATATATTTACTATGATATGACTCATATTATGTGTATATGTATCAACAATGACATGTTTCATATCCCAGAGGTACTTCCTCAGCAGGGATCCATGGAACAAGATTGATAAATAAATAAATAAATAAATAAATAAATAACCACCCATGGAGGAAGTAATTCCTCCATGCTACCACCCAACCGTTAGTACAGAGATGACAACATAAAAAAATTAAAGTAATTAGTAGTAAAGTAGTGGTAGTAGTAGTTTGTAGATCGATTACCTATCAAGCAATGGAATAATAATTTTCCGTGTTCTGAATTGGTTTAGGACTGGTTTATTTTCTTATATAAGACCAAATTCAGTCAGTTGTAGGTGATCCTAGGATAGATCAAAATTGAAATTGCAATAGGAATTTTAGACTACGTGATGATAAATTCAAGTCATCACATGAATCAAACGCTGTTTAGAATAATGCCGGTGATAAATTTCTCTTATGTTTAAAAAACGATTTTTAGGATAATACACATGACACTTAGACTTTCCAGTGCAAGTACTCGCGGTCTGTTTTTGTTAGTGTTTTACGCTTCGTCGACCTTGAGTTCATTACAGGAGTATTAGGATTGGGGCCCAAGGAACAAGAAAGAATTCGGACCCGGCCTTTTAAAGGAAGAATCGCGGCATTCGCCTGGAGTGGATTCAGGAAACCATGGAAAACCAAAATCTGAATGTCCGAACGGGGATTCTCAGCCGAGTACTCCCGAATGCCAGAACGTAAAAAACTGATTAACTTCCATATTTATACTAACCACCTGTTGACATATTGGTTGGGTTCTTCTGATGTTGTCGCAGCGTTCCTTTAACTTCTGGAATACTTTATAGAACAAAGAAATCCTTTTTGAAAATAATGTTATATGCAGCAACGGGAAATCCTACGATCCAGATTGGAAAGTGTATTGATCTCTCTGTGGCTACAGAGACGCTAATAGATTGTAATGAGAACTTTTTCACACAGTGAAGATAGAAATTTTTACCAACTTATGTAAAGTAAGATATGCATAGATAACGTTGGGTTTACCTTGCATATTCCTGTAAAATTCTCAAGTTCGTGTCCTATTTAAAAAATGGTTACTTCTCAATTAGAATTTTGTTTTTTGGTAGTTTGTTGGTAAGGATTCAAAATTTCGTTTTAACAATAGTTGTGGAAATACATTTTTTTTCATACTGTAAATTTTATAAATTCTTTACTTTCTCTTTTTTCTTTGAATCATTAGGTATGTTATTATGGCATCCAAATAAATGCCGCGTAAGACCATGATTCAACTTTCTTTACGTTCATTCCACCTCAATTAAGAGACTTGAGGACAAATTAATTCTAGAAGTGAAGTTCGATTTTCTTTAAACATGTACAAACTCTTTGCGTTCAAATACAAATATACCATAACATTTGTTACTTTCAGAAATCAGTGCAAATTGGTGCCATAGTTTGAGATCGAAATCAGTTTTTACACATGTTTTAGAATTGTTTTAAGTAGTGCATCATGTACTGAGATTGAGCAGTGAAGTTACATGGTTGTGCTTAATAATGTTAAGCAGTGGTATAACTATCTCACATTCCTTCGAATTTCTCTCCATCAAATGACTGAGTTCTAACTGCGCGATCGTTACTAGGAGATTTACTTACTGCCAACCGTCCCATCCATAAATGAATTATTTTGGATGAATTTTAGAAGCTTTTATTCACATTAACACTACACGAGCACTTTAATACCCGTTATTTTCCGCAACTTGAAAATTTGCACATTCAGGTCTATAACATAGCAATGAGAACAGGGGCTTATGATCGCAAATGAATTGCACAGAGTCACCGAAACGCTTTGCCATATATTTCTTAAACAAAACTAATATTCGATAAAGTAATCCTCCCTATGATTTTCATTTATATTCCTTCACACCAGAAGAGAAGGCTTATCTGTTGCTGGGTGTGTAGGGACTGGATTAGCACCGTGCCAGGAAAAATAAACAGCAGCAGCTTCTCTGACCTGTAAGCGTGAAAAGCAAGTTTCTACTCGCATGTGGCTTCTCGATATATAATGTTTTTAAAGATATGGCGATGTTTCTTTTTGTATAGTTTTTTTTTTTTTGTGTGGTCATTTCACTTTGAGAAAAGGCAGGAAGCGCTTGGCGTCGTATTCCGATGGCCCTGTCATCAAAAAATTTCTTACTACCCTCTAATTGATTTGCTTTATGACTTGGTAACTATAAGAAATGTATTCGAAACTTATTAACTAATGTATTCTTAACTTAAATATGTATTCAAATGCGTTCTTTACCCAGTTTTTTTAAAAAGATAACTAAAAAATAGTTAAATATCAGAATATCACTATATTCTGCGCATCACATTAGAAGCAAAAAGTCCATTTTTAATGTAAAAGCAAATGAATTCACCACCAGTCAGTTACAATGTCTTTTCGCAATACGTCATTAAAAGTCGTTTGATGTAAACAGTGTGTATTATAGAAGTAAACAATATCCTATACATTTCAGGAAACAAAAAACCAGAAAACACAGTCCTATGAAATAATTTTCTTTTGTACTGTGTGCTTTATTTATAAAGAATTGTTGCAAACAGCAAAAGTAAAAAAGTTACCCTCCATCTTTAAAACAAAATATCTGTTTTACTAAAAATTGTTATTGTATTATAGAACATAAATTCGACTCGCAGTAATACGATACAACTTGCAGGAGCACCTCCTTAAATTATAACGTGCGAACGTACCAAGAAATTTATTACAAAGTGAATGTTTTCAGTACAAAAAAAAATTGATTAATGTTTTACTACCCTATTTATTAATCAAGAATATATCAGAATTACTTGTTCCAGTTTTTGTTTGATTTTGCACAAATTAAAATAAGTGGGCGAAATTCATGAATTCGTAGTGGCTGCATCTTCAATCACGTTCGTTTAACCTTTTTCGTTGCTCCAATCAGTTTTTGTACAGTAGAATTCCTCAAGACCGTATGGCGTTAGTACTCAGGTATTTTAAGCCAAGGTATCTTCTTAAAATGCTAACAATCACGATGTAATAGAATAATATGTAATTGTTCCCTCTACAAAATGTGATGGAATTTTCGTGGGCCTAAAACAGTCTCTTGATCTTGTTTTTGATATAGTTTTATCACAGATACACACGTATTTAGTGGACAAGTGCTTAAATTTTTGGGGTCAATTATTAGTATTATTATCCCTTATCGCAGTTTAATAATACGACTACTACATGCGCGAGCCGTCTCCTTACAAACCAAACTGATGATTGTACCAAGATATTCCACGTTTCTTACAATTTACGTGTTTATCTGTGTCAAGGAGACCATAGAGCTGAATTGTTGTTGGGCTGGCTGTGGTAGCATACTGACTAGCACGCTGCCCTCACGTTGCACGTGTTACCGATTTGAGTCCGGCTTAGGGTATCGTTGGTTTCAATTAAGGGTTGTTTCCATCCTGTGCTGCCCAAACTGTAAATTCAATGCATAGTACTGATGATGACGTCACACATACATCATGGAACAAACCAATACAATTATAGCCGGCTTCTGTCTAGTGTAACTTAAAAAAAAAAACTTTTCTCGGAAAGGTCAAACACTGAAGAGGTAATTCATAGTGTGCAGGATCCCGATGATGATAAGTGTTTTCGTGAGTGAAAAAATAGACAGCTCTACTGTCTGCCTCCCACGTATCCATTGTAGTCCATTCCTGCTGTTCATCATCCATAATTGTATGTGTCGTTAAATACTAAGTCCGAGATACCGAAATTGTTTCTTTCATGTTGGTTGGACTATCCAACTAGGTTAAATAAATGAGTGTTGTTCGAACACCAATACAAATTTAGAAATGTACCAAAAGACGTAGGTATTTTTCGAGAGAACATATCGGTCAAGAATTTTTTGAGCAGCTATCAAGTACCGATGTAGAACAGCATCATATAATCAGTTGTGTACTAGCGTAATAGTGCATACAAAAATAAAAATATGGAAGCAAGTACTATATGGAGGATTTTTTTGGTCCAATAAAAAACAGCAGAACGTATTGCTTTTTTAATTCAGGTGTTCCCTGTTTATAGCCGCATCCGTATCATTTACTGTTCCAGCTGCAATCCAGCATCTCCCAAGTCACAATTCTCATTAGTTTCCAAGCTTCTAAACAAACCCTCAGCATTTTCAAAGTTGTCTTGACGGTTCAGATTGCAAACCAATGAACATGTGAAACACCTCTAAACACAATAATCATAACTTTGGCATTACTCCAAGGAATTTGAAAGTCGCTCGGTGACAGTTCCTCATTGTTGTCCCTACATCACTTTCAAAGACAAAGGAGAGAAATACTCGTTAAACTAATCTAACAATTTCGAACTGAATGAAAAGGTAATAAATTAGTTGTTTCATAGGAAAAATGTAATTGATTGGTGCAGAAATAAGGTTAAACATCAATTACTGTCGAAAATGTATATTTTCAAGAATTACAGGTTCTAACATGAAACAAATGTTTATAACTAATTTCACTAGATTTTTTTTTTACTAAATTAGTATTCAGTTCATCTTCCGCTTAGTGTCTAGAATTTATTTTCAAAAAATGCGCAACAGTTACTTTCTAGCAAATAAATAACACAACCCTCACTTACATGCCTTAACGATGTTAAATTGACCGCTAACGTTTCTTAACAACCATTGTTATCACACTTTTTTTATTTACTGAGATTGTTTGCTGTGCACGCTCTACGCTCATATAAGATCAAATATTTCCTTCAGTAATAACTGGTTAAGAGGAAAATGATAATGGTAAGTCGTTTGTCCAGAAAGTAGATCTTGTTAAACTAAAACTGACCAGCTGTCATATCACAGAAACCTTCGGTGAAAACACTGCAAAAAACTGAAAAACTTTCTAACTTTTGTGGAAAAGATAATTATTGTACAATACTAGACTGCAAAGGAATTGGTTGAAGCTCTGTCTGTTTCTCACACAACTGACGCGTAGGTTTGTTATAGAATCGTACAAATGCTGTCTAGACTCAGTGGAACAGCTATTATCATCAGATCGAACCTACCATACCTATTGACCATGGAAGCAACAGCAATAAAAATCCAGATGGCTGATGGACACCTAGTTCTGGTAGCAGCTTACACAGTGACCTAAACGACGGCTCATAGGATTCGATCTGGACACCAGCTTAGCTTTAGCCAACAAAACAATAATAGGTGCTGGTCTAAATGACAAACACTGGGCTTGGAATTAATTGAATACCAACCCAATTAGTATCCACTTATTCCAACTGACAGAAAACAGGAACATTGAAGTGAAGGGCCAACAGACCACATTCATATTCCAGCAAATCCACGGTGCCAACCTGATGTCATCGACATAGTAGTGGCACAAAATATAACCAACCGTATCCTTCTGTAAAACTATAAACAAATTATCATCAGATCACTTACCGCTACTGGCCAAAATAGAAAAATGCCGTCACACAACTGAAACTCCTAAAATAAATAAAAATACCGATTGGGTACATTTTACTCGGGTCCTACACAATAAAATAAACATTACGCTTGAAGTCTCCTCGGAGGAAAAAATCGATCCGGCGATACAACACTTCAATCGACGAATACTAGAAGCTGACAAAAATCTTTTGTTACGATCGATATTTATGAAGAACAATATGACGAACTACCCAGCGAACCAGAAGAACTGAAGTGCCTCAAAAACTGCAGTTGGCGACTCTGGCATCACTACCGTGACCCACGGGATAAGCGGGCTTACAACCGATATTCTCGCCAACTGTGCTTCGGGCTCTATGAACGAAGAGTTGATACATGGGAGGGCCGTATGTATAGTCTACTACTACAGAACAGAAATGCGTGGCAATTAATACGCTCCCTGAAGGAACCACACCAACCCAAAATAGCATTAATAGGGGCCACAGGATCAGTTTTCCTGCCGGCTGTAAAAGCGGAACTACTAGCGGACCAATTCGCCGAGTAGTACCAGCCACAAACAAGTCAACAAACGGATGACTGCCAACATCAACTGACGGAAAAAATTGCAAAGGATATTATGAGGACCACATCCAATGCCTTACCTAAATTAACAGTGCTGTGGGAAATTAGGATCTGTATGCAAAAACTAGCGAACAGATGGTATTTTAAATGCCCACTTAAAGCACCTTCCGACAAAGGGAATGGTTCTTTTAACAAGAATAATTAACTACTGTTTGCAGCGAAGTTACTTTCCCGCCGTATGGAAAACGGCGAAAGTAATAGCTGTCCCAAAATACAGGAATAACTTAACCAGTACAGCTAACTGCCGACCAATTAGTCTTCTCAGCGCTACATCCAAAGTCTTGGAGTTTATGGTTCTAAAGCGACTCCTAGAAGAAACAACTAAAGACCAGACTATCCATATGTAACAATTCAACCAAGGGTGTCAGCCACATGTGAACTAGTCCGGCTAACCGAGGACATCACAGCCACGGCTTGAATATCAGCAGCTCCACTGCAGCAGTTTTTCTAGACGTTGAAAAGTTCTATGACCGAGTTTGGCACGCAAAACTACTACAGAAACTACGAAAACAAACAACCATCCCAGACTGCCACATTAAATAAATCGGTACTTGACAAATAGAAGATTCTTGGTGTCGGTTGACGGCTACAAATCCTCAACGCGTCCAATAAGCACTGGAATCCAACACGGTTCTGTCATTTCTCCACCTCTATTTAATATTTATGTCAACGATTTCCCAACAGCACCCAACGTCAAGCTGGCTCATTTTGTGGATGATACACAACTGGAAGAGTCCATTCGACAAATACCAAGAGATTCCAGCAAACTATAAAAATGCTAGAAAAATGGTGGCACCCCAACAAAATTAGTATTTACCCAGAGAAGAGTGCTGCGGTATATTTTACTAAAAACCGACCGCTCCTTGAAATCCATCTACTAATGTCGGGATGCCAAATCCGCTGGCATATCAAACATCACTACCTCGGAGTAATACTTGGCAGAGGGCTGACCTTAAGCCAACACATACAAAGAGAAAAGAAAAAAAGGTATAGACATACTTAATAATATGTACCCCATACTAAATAGCAGAAACTTAACCATGGATACGAAACTGAGAATCTACTATTCAGTCTTATTCGCAGAACTGCTATGTGGATGCAAAGTATGGGGCACTGCATCTGTTCAGTCTGCCAGTAAGGCCCCTGCCAGGCAGACCTCACACACAACGCGCCTGCACGCCGGGATACATATACGACTCCAAACAGGCGCAGAGGCATCAAAACAAACCAGGAAAATAAATAGAATCATCTAGACGCTAAGTGGGACCTTTTCTTACAGAGGTCGCCGTACTACCACACAACGGTATTCCTGCGCCAGGCCGCCTATATAAGCGTAGCCGACAGCTCCACCGGCAGTTCCAGCCTGACCGCGGAACCAGCGTCAACTACAGAAGACCACCGGAAGTTCGCGAGAAGTAGAAGCCGTCTCTCTCTACCCCGGATCAGGACCAGGCTAAATTTCTCGACGGTCATCCGATAACTGTACCCACATTTGTTTATTGTTTACCAGTTGTTTTGTGTACATAGTAATAAACCTCAAGGAACCATTAAGTGTAGTTCACTTCAGTGGCGACAAGGTTGGGATAAGAACTCTCGACCATCATGGCTACGCCAGCAGCACCTACGGAATGGCAACAGTTCCTCCAAGGACTTCTACATCAGTTCACAGCAATGCAGCAGCAATTCGCAGAATCTCAGACAGCAATGCAGCAGCAATTCGCAGAATCTCAGAGACAACTGATTGCGGAAGTCAGGAATTTCCACCACCCCACGGCCCCGCCTCCATTCCCAGCATTCAACGACGACGTCGAGGAATGGGAGACCTACGAGAAGCGCATAAAACAACACTTCGCAATTCATCACATATCCAAAGAAGAAGACCAGTGTGCATATTTCCTTTCCTGGAACCAATCGAAGATGTATGTCTTGCTCACCAAACTTCAGCCACAAGACCCCGACACCCTCACCTTCACGACCATCGGTACGACACTGAATGCATACTACAGACGCCGGTACCATGTCGTCACGGCCCGCGTCGAATTCTATCAATGCCGGAAGAAGCCCGATCAGACGTATCACCAGTGGGCGGCCGAACTCCAAGGCCTTAGCAGAAAATGTAAGTTTCAAACTCGTCGTTCCCACGAATCCTACGCCGACGACATGGTGCGTGATCACATCATACAGGCTGCACCAGATGCCGCATTCCGGCATGACGCCCTCAAGTTAGAGGACCCATCCCTGGAGCAGGTCATCGAACTTGCCTACAAATTCGAAATATCTACGGCCGCAGATCGCCGCCTGGAGTCCTGGGCGGATGTGGCCGCAATCCGAACCGACATAGAGGACACGGAAGACGTCGCCGCCATCCAGAGCTCCCAGTCGCGCTCTTCCCGATACCACAACCGGGGACCGCTTCCTCAGAAGAACATCGAACCGACCCGTTCCGGCCGGGGCACCAAGTCTCGGCAGCAGCGGCGGATCCCGCAGCGCCGACGCCGCAGCCCGCTCCGCCTGCCCTCCTGCCCCGCCTGTTATTCAGCACATGAGAGGGAAAATTGTCCGGATCGTTGGGCTGAATGCTTACGTTGCGGCAAGGAGGGACACCTGGCGTCCGTCTGCCGCACCAACACCACCAATGCCAATCCCGGCTTTCGCCGCCCAGGGTCTTACCAAGACGGGTTGAGCGGCGCACCTATGGATATCAATCAGGTAGACACTTCCACAGCATCCAAACTTTTTATCGACGTTACGGTCAATGGCAAGCCTCTGTGCCTACAAGTCGACACAGGAGCAGCAGTCTCATTGCTTAATTATACTACTTATGTGCAAATTGGCTCGCCCCCCTCTCGCCGGACCCCAAGCGCCTCCTGACATACAACAAACAGGAAATAGCACTCCTGGGACAATTCACAGCAAACGTCATGTATAAGTCTGTACATCGTTCAGTCCCCTTTTTAGTAGTTAACAGTTCTCTCACAGCAGACTTATTCGGACTGGACGCTTTCCGCTTATTCGGATTTTCAATTGAGGATAACATACACCTCGTATCTCAGCATGTTCCTTTTCCTGAAGTGGACGCCCTTTGCACCGAGTTTCAGGACCTGTTCTCACCAGGCGTCGGCTGTGCAAAGGACTTCGAAGCATCACTCCAACTCCGGCCGGACGTACGGCCTCGATACTTCCGGGCACGCCAGGTACCCGTAGCGCTTCAACAACCACTTCAGGAAGAACTTCAACGTCTCCAAGACGAAGGGATCCTCCAGCCGGTGCGGTTCAGCCCCTGGGCCACGCCGTTGGTCATAGTTCAGAAGCCAGGACGCCGCTTACGTCTCTGTGGTGACTTTAAAACCACAGTCAACCCGCATCTGCTGGTAGACGACTATCCACTTCCGAGACCGGACGACCTCTTCCGTAAACTAGCAGGAGGTACCTACTTTACAAAAATTGACCTGACAGAAGCATACCTTCAAATCCCTTTGGATATCCAGTCCCGACAATACACAGTCATCAACACGCCCTCTGGCCTCTTCCAACTCAACCGGCTCATGTTCGGCTTGGCCAGTGCTCCAGCGATTTTTCAACGGTATCTCGAACAACTTCTCCAGGATATTCCGGGATGCATCAATTATCTCGACGACATAGTCGTCACGGGACCCTCCGCTGCCAAACACATGACCAACCTCCGCCTACTCTTCCTCCGCCTCCGTGCAGCAGGTCTGAAATGCAACCTTTCCAAGTGTCAATTTTTTCAACAATCCATTTCCTACCTGGGTCACATCATCGCTCAGGAAGGCATTTCCCCAGCACTTTCCTATGTGGACGCTATTTCCAAATTACCTCGGCCTCAGGATCTACATCAGTTGAAATATTTTTTAGGCAAGATTTCATACTACAGAAAATTTATACCCTCGGCAGCACTAGTGGCAGCACCCCTGTACCACCTCTGTCGCAAAAATATTCCGTTGGACCCCAGCTTGCGAGACCGCATTCCACACCCTTAAACAGCAGCTCAAGTCCGCAGCATGCCTCATGCCATATACTCCAAACCTCCCCTTGATACTTGCCACAGATGCATCCGATTACGGTGTGGGGGCAGTTCTGTCTCATAAATTACCAGATGGCACGGAACGCCCCGTAGCTTACATCTCCAAAGCCCTATCGGCTGCCCAGCTTAAATATTCTCAAATCGAGAAAGAGGCGCTAGCTATTGTTTTCGCCTGCTCCAAATTCTATTCCCTTTTATATGGGATTTCTTTTCACCTCATTACCGACCACAAGCCACTCCTATCACTATTTGATCCGTCCACACGTCTGCCTACCAAAACATCCCACCGCATCCAGCGTTGGGCACTATTCCTGTCCCAGTTCAGATATACCATGCATTTCCGTACCACCTCCAGGCATGCCAATGCAGACGCCTTATCCAGACTACCGCAGGGACCAGACCTTGCCTTCGACAATTCGGAACTTCTTGTGTTCCAGATCGACGATGACATACAAGAAGCACTGAAGACATTTCCAGTCACGGCCTCAAAAGTCGCTGTAGCCACAGCGGAGGACCCCCTCCTCCGTGTCATCAGACACCACATCCAACACGGTTGGCAAACACGTTCCCCTCCACGCCATCATCAAGACCTCCACTTCTACTACTCCATCCGCCACCAGCTCTCAGTAGTAGAGGGAGTGCTTCTCCGCACAGAACCAAATTCCACCCCGAGGGTCGTCGTTCCGAGATCCCTACAGCCGACAATCCTCCAAACTCTCCACCAAGGACACTGGGGAATTGCCCGCACTAAATCCCTTGCCAGACGCCATGTATTCTGGATCGGCCTTACCACGGATGTCACGAAGATGGTGCGGCGCTGTACCATCTGTGCCCGACAACTGCCCCGCCCCCCTCAAAAGTTCCTTTCCTGGCCGGCACCGTCCGGACCCTGGGAACGCATTCACCTCGACTTCGCTGGCCCATTCCTAGGCCACCAGTGGCTCTTAGTGACGGATGCCTTTTCCCACTTCCCATATGTCGTCCGTTGCTCCACAATCACCACAGAGGTCACCATTTCAGCCCTCACGAAAATCTTTTCCATCGAAGGATTACCATACGCCATCGTCACAGATAACGGACCGCAATTTCGAAGTCGGGAATTCCTATCCTTCTGTACCGCCAACAATATCCAACACCTCCTCACCCCGCCCTTCCACCCCCAATCTAACGGGGAGGCGGAACGGCTAGTCAGAACATTCAAAACCCAAATGACCAAATACACCACAAGTCACAAACTCGAAGAGGCATTGACACTCTTCCTCAGCTCCTATCGAACCACTCCAGTGGGGGCTAAAAGCCCGGCGGAATTGCTGCATGGCCGCCAACCTCGCACTCTCCTTCATCTCCTCTTACCCCCTCCCAAAGTACAGGTACCTTCAGGCCCATTCCGTTTCACCCCGGGCTCCCTTGTCTGGGCCCGCGGGTTTGGCTCCCGGGCCGGTTGGCTTCCGGGGGTCATCCAGCGGCCCCGGGGCCGCCAACTGTTCGACGTCAGCCTAGATGGCCGGGTAATGCGACGCCATCGAAACCAACTACGTCCCCGCTACCCCACGGCACCGTCCTCTTCCACCACGGCACGGCCATCCACTTCTTCCTCTCCTTCCCCGCCCCCTCCACCACTCCTGCCGTCTAACCGTTGCTCAGAGACAGTTACAGCGCCACCACCACCGACGCCACAACCTGTTGGTCGCTCCGACACCCTTCAGCCGCAGCCTCTCGACCACCTGCGGGGACCATCTTCAGCGCCCCCCGTACAGCCCCCGGCCATCGACGCCGACGAACCGATGCCGTTAGCTCCACAGGTACCTCCATCACAACCTGCACCACGACGCAGGTCGGCACGCATCGCCAGGGGAACAGCTCCGTACTCCCCCGGAGGTAGCCTTCATAGTCTGCTCCAGGGCGCCGCGGCAGACGACCTCGCAGACGTCGCAGACATCGCTTCTCCCCCCCCCCCGGAGGGAGGTATGTTCAGTCTGCCAGTAAGGCCCCTGCCAGGCAGACCTCACACACAACGCGCCTGCACACCGGGATACATATACGACTCCAAACAGGCGCAGAGGCATCAAAACAAACCAGGAAAATAAATAGAATCATCTAGACGCTAAGTGGGACCTTTTCTTACAGAGGTCGCCGTAGTACCACACAACGGTATTCCTGCGCCAGGCCGCCTATATAAGCGTAGCCGACAGCTCCACCGGCAGTTCCAGCCTGACCGCGGAACCAGCGTCAACTACAGAAGACCACCGGAAGTTCGCGAGAAGTAGAAGCCGTCTCTCTCTACCCCGGATCAGGACCAGGCTAAATTTCTCGACGGTCATCCGATAACTGTACCCACATTTGTTTATTGTTTACCAGTTGTTTGTGTACATAGTAATAAACCTCAAGGAACCATTAAGTGTAGTTCACTTCAGCATCAAAAACAAATATAGAAATCAAACAACGGTACAGATCAGATGTTTAAAAACAATATTCACCAAGATATGTCTCAACAGAAGAAATACATGTGGTAACTTGTGCAAGAAAAAATTGTCGATGATATAAGAAGATCAACCCAAGACTTTTCCAACAGAATTGATGAACACACACAAAAAGAATATAGCTCAACAACCAGGGAAGATTACAACCAAAGGCATGGCACAGATATAAAGTACCAAGAAGCATACTAACATAATAATCTAAAAGTACAGAAAAACCCAGTTAGAGTTTTAAATAAGGGCAAAAGACCATTGTCATTTACCCGGAAATGTGATAGTATAAGAGAGGCCCTAAATAAAACCTAACTTGACAAAATAAATTACCCTGCAAATGCAGCGGTATTTCAACAAAATTAACAAAAAAAAAGTATCGGCTCGCTGTCAGCGCGACCTCTGCCGGCCAATGCCGAAAATACAGCACAGAGGGCAGAGCCTGGGCGTAAGCTCGATCCTGATAGTAGGCTTGGACTGTTGTTCACGTGACCAGGCAGAAGTAACTGAAAAATTAAAGGATGTGGGATATATGTCTTCTATTTTATGTGTGCTGTTGTATCATTTTATAAGATTATTTAGGTTTACTTTAAGAAAATTCGGATTCTTAAAGATCGTGCAATACTTTATATTAACGAAAATTAAAAATCGGCACCACATTTCAACATTTTTGTCGCGATTGTTCAGTCATCCCAATATGTTCTCTATAAAAGAAAGAACAACTATAACGACCACGCTAGAACGATGTGTACAGATATCTTTGTCACCAGTTTCTCATCCATCAATTTGTGTGTCTATAGACTGGGGTGTTGCTTCCAATTCAAATCAACCTGAAGTAAACGATTCTTGGTCTCCAAGAGTAAAAAGGAACTTGAATTTCTTAAAAACAAGAGACTAAATATTACTAGAGACAAGACGGATGAAGTTGAACGCTATATAGATTATTTATCTCCTAACGACTCGGTGAAGAAGACGACCTATTTACTATGTTGATATTTAAGCAAAACGTACCGTTAGGTGTTTAATGTTACTACAGTTCACGCGCTGCAAGCGAGCGACTTTTCAATAAACCTGGTTTCATCATTTCAAAAAAGCGGATCAATCTTTCTCCAAAATATCTTTTCGTTATTTACAGTCATGTATGAGAGTGTTATGTTATTAAAGTGTGTTTAATGTTGTACATTGATATAAATCCTTACAAGACGTCACATTTATTTGAAGACTTCTTATAAATCATAATACACTAAATGTGGATTCAGGGTATATTTCACGTAGATAACTTACATATATTATGGTTTTTATTACACTGTGTTCTGATCTCATGGTTTATAATAATTTGTTTACATATATTTATTAAACACTTTAAATATCTTATCTACGGCGGTTTAGTTAATAGAACTGAAAATATTGATAGCAACTGTTGATAATTTCGAGAGTGCTCCTGCCATACAAGCATGTTCCATTTACTCTGATCACCTCCCTTGATGTGCGGTTCACACGAGAAAGACTCACTGCACTATTCCCGCATTTCCCAGCCTTGATTTGTCCACCGCGCCTTCGTTTGACCATCGATCCTGGTGAAGCTCCAACTGTCACAGCTCGTCCAAAGGACTGATTATAGGAATAACTGAGCTTTTCGAGCGTGAGTAGATGGCGGCAATTTGAATAACACTAGTTCTTTAGTTTGTCAGACCCTGCAAAACCTAAACGACCAAGAAAGGTTTAAGTGTTTGACCAAGTAAGAAAAATCAATATGTTGAAATTTATCATGGAGCAAACGTAGCAAGTACACTGGACATTAAACGACCAATATAAAATAAACAAACAGCAATACGTTTTCAGTTAAATTGTGGTGGACAGGCTACTATTTTTTCGTTCTGCCACCAGTTAGAGGGGAACTTATGTGTGGGTAAGAAACCTACTGTCATGTGAGTGGTGGAATGCATAAATAATACACCAGATGTGAGAACGAAGACTTTCACGGCGTATCGATGAAATATAGTCTTCGCGGGTTTTCCGCCGTATGTTGTTGAAGAGAGACAACAACGAGCTTTCGGCGGCTGGCTCTGCCGCCATCTTCAGGTTAGATGTATACTGCAGGGAGTACCAGCGCTGCACTGTGCAGCGTTGGTACTCCCTGCAGCATACATCTAACCTGAAGATGGCGGCAGAGCCAGCCGCCGAAAGCTCGTTGTTGTCTCTCTTCAACAACATAAGGCGGAAAACCCGCGAAGACTATATTTCAATACACCAGATGGTTATGCGCCAATATATACATTTATTCACATGATAAACATTAACAACCCATTAGGCCTACTATTCCCTCATTCCAGTCAGGTCAGTTTTAGCTTTGCGACTAACGCCAGAGGCTAACATAACTCCTCTACTTCCCATTAGACTATACCATCCCCAATTAACTATCGATGTCTGAGCAAGTTCATTCCCACCTGTCTTTATTATGACGCCGCCTTCTTCTACCGCGACCGCCGCACGCGTCGCCGACATCCTACCCAATCGCTCACTGCTGCTTCGGCCGTCCATTTCGACTTCTTTTTTATTTTGTTTTTTATTTTTTTAATGGCATTCGGCATCTTAGGCCATATAGCCAGCTCAGTGTGTTCATGACTCTTGCAGTGTATCAATTTCTCCAGTAAATTGTAGAAGCTTCTAACTGTGGACACTACAGGACGGACACGCCATTAACACACACACACACACACACACACATGCCCTCGGCCGAACTCGAACCGGCGACCAGCCCCTACGCTACCGAGGACGGCCATTTTGACCTCTGCTCCGTCGCTGTACCTCAGTTTTGTTCATCTCTCCCCACTAAATTTTTCCAGGAGGGGATGACGACTATATAATCCCGTATCTCCTCGAAACTGCTGACCTATTAGGCAGTTCATCGCCTTGCCAGCTTACACATTCTTTATGGCTCAATCGTTTACAGTCTCTGTTGCAAATGACCTAGCTCTTTATACTTCTATGTAAACTCGCATAACTCCCAGTAAATCCCTATGAAATCTCGGTCCACTACAAAGCAGATGAAATAGAACCGCACTAACAAGAATAGTATTTTTTTTACAAAAAAATTAAAAAGCCCACTTAAACTAAAAGTTTTAAAATAGTTTTATAGCTAGCTTGCTTAGACGATAATAAATATAAATAAACAATATTTTACATTTCTATTATTGAAAATTTAACATTAATGAGTTATATCTGAAGTCGGTGACAGCTGTCACACAGAGGGCAACCTGCCATCGCCAGGCATCGAATTACTGCACTTTATTTGCTGTTAGAGCTGATATGGGAAGTACGTACGAAAATTCCGAATATATTACAGCGTACTGTGAGGCCGAAATTATTTCTGCGGGATCGAGCTGGTGGGTTAGCGTTAACGTTCTGGCCTCGCGTTCGGGAGGACGGGTTCGAATCACCGTCGGGCCTTCCAGATTTGGGTTTTCCATGGTTTCCCCAAAGTACTCCAGGCGAATGCTGGGATGGTTATTCAAAGACAATGGATTGATTCATTCCCGTTTCTCACCGTCTTAGCTTTTATTGATATTTTTATAATAATGGGACTCTTCTTATACTCAGAGTTCCGTTTGGCCATTATTTGCTTTTTAACTACTCATACTTTATTGCTATCGACCGTGCATCACTACTTATACAAATGTCATATTACCGTATCGCATATAACATCTGTCTCTTCCTTCACAACATACAACATTTGTTCAACCTTTCCTTCTACACAATCTAAAATCATTTAGTTATTTCTAGCAACAACATCTATTCACAGTAGTTGTTTTATACCAGTTTCAGCCATGATTTAAGGTCATCCTTTAACGAACCGTAACTAACCTTAATTGAAGTGCGACATACTACTAATTAACCTCATTTCCAACCCCCTCACCACCAATAACCTTAATTCCCTCGAGGCCAAATTAATATCACTATTCTCCACCTCCCTCCCACCACCCGTCATGGCCAAATTAATAATACTACCCTTAATTCTCCTGAGGCCAAAATAATAACACAACCTACACTACCACTAACCTTAATTTCAACCCTCCAACACACTTGTCAAATCCCACCACTAGCAGGTATCTCATCATTCCACCGACATCGATCGCCAAGTTCTGTTCTTCACGTTGGTTTACCAGCTGAATGCCAGTGATTCCAAACGTCTACATTGGGCTTGTCAACCGAGTGTGATTTAGAGCCAGTTGTGGAGCTTGAAAAAGTTGGCTACAACATTCGAGGAATGGGATGTGATCATTACAAACGCTATGAATATGTATATTTTAAGTGTCATTCTTTAATTTGGAGTATTGCATAACGTAGGATGCGGCAAACGAATTCTTAGAAACGGACACATTGTTGAAAGAATACGAATGAATATGCTTTTTGTTTCTTATGGGGACTTCAAACGGATACTTGTAAATGTAAAACAGGAACTGGTACTGGTTCGTGATGGGGATGATGAAAAATTATACATCCAAGTCAGTCCAAATAAGCAAATGATAGATCAGTCATCTCGCATGTGCATGTTGGTAGCAGAGAAACCAGTTTTTCTTAAGACTGTAGAGAGTGGGAAGCCATTGAAACTTAATTAGAGAAGTAGGGAACTGCTGGAATATACAGTGCTTCCTATCAGCAGTATAGCACTTGGTCTTTAAAGACTTCAACGCTGTAGAGGAGCAGTAATTGTGGTATTTTAGGCACCAAGAGTGGTGAAATGACATTATTGCTATGGCCTGACATTCGAGAGGACGCGAGTTCGAATCCCAGTCCGGCCCAAAACCGAATACCTACGTGTTCCTTACATCAGTCCTCTTAAGCTAGTAATGATCTCGATATTGATAAGGCGTATAGCCATAAGCAAAAAACGAGGAACAAGGAAACTAATGATTGCGTGTTTGACCACTGCAATCTCGCCAAACTGTGTCGTTCCCGTACGAGAACTGCACTGGACCGGAGCCTTGTATGAGTTGCATACAACATTTCCGCCTTCTTATTATGAAAAACATGCTTCCCCGTTACTAAAATGTGATGAATTTGCCGCTTCTGCATCTCTAGCCGTAATTAACTGTTCGTGATATATTGAATTAGTTACAACTGGGCCAGCAGATATTTGTATGGAATTTTAAAGAGATCAGAATTTTTTCTGCCTAGGCATCTGCATACTGTATGATACTGTACAATTGTGTTGTGGAATACACACCCCTTACAATTGCATTGCAGCTGCTGATGTAAAATAAACATCACCACTCATCAATATGCCAACCATCTTCCTGGACGCACAGGGACTCAAGGCGAGAGGTGGTTTGTTTGCTCTTAAAGAGGTCGATGTGTGTCTTATACTATCTGAATACATTATTGGTATACATAGTATCTCTGTTTCGTCAACAGCACATGGATTTTCTCTCATGATTTTACACTCGTCTACGTCGAGAACATTAGAGGCGGGAAAGGATTTGCGTCAAAGAAGGGGAAGCAATTTAGCCTTAGACATTTTGAAGGAACTACCCCAGCATTGGCCCGTAGTGATATCGGGAAACAATGGAAAACCGAAATCTGGGTGGTCTGATGGGGATCTGAACCCGCTTCCTCGTGAAAAGCATCTCTAAAACTTCATGATGCTTAAATTTTTTCATAAGCAAAATTCAGTGTGAGATATAAAGACCAAACGAGAACCTGTATCCTCCCAAACGCGAGGCCAGAGCGTTACTAATCAAAATATGGAGGCAACGATCCAACTGTTACATATCTGATACTTAAATACCATAGAAACCTTGGAATACTACCGATGTAACAATCAGTAGGTTATATTCTCTTCTATAAGCAATTAAAAATAAAACAGATGCCATTATACACTTAAAAAACGGTATAGTACTCAATGGTTCCAGAAAATTTCATCTGCTTCGACATAGACGATTTAGGATGCCTGTTACAACAAGAGCAGAAGCAAAATAATTTATTGAGATAAATTTTTAAAGGACATATATTTTTTAACGCGTTGTGTGCTGCTGAAGTTGTATTTTTAGCTGTGCAATAATAGATAAAATAAATGAGTAATAAATGAGATTTAATGTTTTTATTTATCCTGTTATAAACATTTTCAGTTAAATCATACATTCTTCACATCCATATTTAAGATACTCTAAACGTTGGCCAAGTTTATACTCAACATCTTCTAATACAAACAAATATTATATATACATTAATTTCCATTTTTAACAGTGAAAAGTCCTTTAATGAATGAGGGTTGTATGTCACATTACAAACATTATGAATATGCGCATCAATTAGTACTTGTCTTGGAGCATATAATAGTTTTGAAGCACTTTATTAGTTAACATGTTTGTAAACAAGTTGTTGAACATGGGAACCCGATGATGCCACTTCTTCTTGATTGTTATGGCGCTGGTAACCGCAGACTGGATGTCAAGCTGGTTCAACCAACTGAATTCGCAGAAGAACACACTACGAGCAGTAACCGCGCTGTGATAAAAATATATATAATCTCTGCCTCAAGCGCTACTCTAGTGGAGGAAGTGAAGCGTTGCCATTTGTATGCGAAGCTTTTTTTTTTATTGGCCTTTAGCCTTGTCGGCCTTTGTAAACTTTACATTGATGTGTACATAATATTTTCATTTAGTTATCAAACTTGGTTTTTTACGTGGGTTTTCATTATTTACTAGACTAGTAATCTATATTACATCATTTCTGACAATTCACTTATGGGTTGCTCACACTCAAACATTATAATTTGACATTGTATACTTGTGTTCTCACATGTAAGTAGGACACATTTAACAAGAAAATTCTAATTGTTATAAAGGTTACACTTTTGTGGTATGTATAAGTAGATCTAAGCTAGGTGTTTCCATCTTCTAAATGTATCATTTTCTAAAATTGAGTGTTTTTGTCGATAAGTTATGTCTTATCTAAATTAACTACCAGTAAGACGTTAATTTTAGTCGTTATATATTTACAATGAGTCTGCATCTATAGCACACAATAAAGAGGTAGTTTTGAGCGTATAAATGATGCAGTTTTAAGAGTTAGATGGGGAGAATTCAGATGAATATGTCTCCATCCTTATAATATGTCATTAATGTCTTATAAATATTTTTGTCGTTGGTGGCTAGCAAGATAATCACATTCGTTGGTAAAGGAACACCGAGGGTTTTTAATCCTTTCAGCATTTTGTCTTGTTGTGTTCTATATTTCTGGCAGGAAAATAGAATGTGGTTTAAATCGCCTACTGCTGTATCTGAACAGTCGCATTGTGGAGTTTCTCTGAGATGTATTCGATTTAAGTGGCTGGGGAAATTACCATGGTGGAAGCGACTTCTAATGATACTTGTGATGTACCGCCTGTTGACATTCCATTTGTAGTACCAAGGCTTGACGGGGATATCTGGTTGTATGCGGCCGTAGTGTGTACCTTTTATTTGTAAAGAGCTACTCCATTCCGTTTGCCATAGTTCTTTTGCTCGCTGTTTGATGGTTTGGTAGAATTCTGAGGAGTGAAGTTTTAAGTCTTCTTCATGTCCCGCCACTATAGCTTCCTTCGCCATCTTGTCGACGTATTCATTGAATTTTATTCCCTTGTGGGATGGAACCCACAAGAACCTTGTGGTGATGCCCTTTATGTTGTTGGTGTATATTTCGTGAAGGATGTATGCTATTATGCTTGCCATCCTTGTGTTCAAACTGGGCTTTTCAATGCTTTTGATTACGCTCAGGGAATCGGTGATGATTATTACTTCGGTTTGGTCACGGTTGCCACTATATTTAAATGCCTCTAATATCGCTTTTGCTTCTGCAAGAAAAATTGACGTTTGCTCCGGTAACGAGAATAGTGCATGATACTGTGTTAGTGGGCAGTATATTGCGCATCCTACTTTGCTTTCTGGGTTGACCTTGGCGCCGTCTGTGTAGATGTGTGTTGCGTTCAAGGCTAAGGTGCTTAGTTTCCTGTTGAGGTTTTCGTTTTCGTCCGTGTTTGCAGATTTTTCTAGGAGATGGATTTGGGTGTCGATTGTTCGTAGGTGGAATGGTGCTTGGTAAATAGGATGTATTTCGAATTTCTCTATTTTGTCACTGATCTCTTCCCAATAGTTGTACGCTTCCAGTAATGGTATGTCGTGTTGGGTCGCTGGATCTTGATTTGCAAATTTTTCTACAGCTTGTTTTAATGTTTCCATCCGTTCCCTCAGTAGATGCGTTTTGAGGTTTAGTTTGTCTACTAGGAACTTTTAGGATAGCTGACTTCTTCTTATATGTAGAGGCGTGTCCCCGGATTCCACTAGTCGTGGGTTCGTGGGTGTAGACCTCATGGCTCCTACACATGTTCTGAGGCAGCGGTATTGTAGTCTGTCCAACTTCCGTAGTGTGTCTTTCCTGCCGTTAACGTAAAAGATGCAGCCATAGTCTACTAGCGATTTGATTAATGCTCTGTATAAGAGTAGGAGGGTTTCCCACCATGTTCCCGCTACTGCCCTTAAGATGTTGAGTCTTTTCTCAGATTAGGCTATCACTTCTTGTATGTGTTCTCTCCAGGTAAGACAATTATGGAGTATCATTCCTAGGAATTTGCATTGATTTTTCACTGGGAAGCTGTATGGTCCTAGCTACACGTTGTCACTGATGATGATTTTTTGTTTGGAGAATATTACTACTGTTGACTTATCATCTGCGATTTCCATCCCATTGTTGAATAACCATGTACTGAATTCCTTCAATGCCTCTTTCAACATGAGAAGTACCACTTCCATAGTTGAACCCTTTATATATATTTCTATGTCGTCTGCGAATTGGAGGGTAGTTACTTTGGGAGAAAATATTTTCCCCAGGTCGTGGGTATATATTAAGTACAACAGAGGACTTAGTATTGCTCCCTGCGGGAGTCCTTTAAACACCAGCGAGGACCTATCAATTTTTCTTTGGCCGCTATATATATCACTCTTGCTGGTATTAGGGACTATATTCCTGCTAAGAGCTTTTGGGGGATTCCCAGCTTGCTGAGATTTTGCATCAGAACGGGTATTACCACATTGTCGTGTGCTGATGAAATATCCAAGAACACTGCGCCGAGGTACTGCTTCTGTATGTATATGATATTTATATCTGTATTTAGAATTGACAAGTTATACATGGTGCTCTTTCCTTTCCTAAAGCCGAGTTGAGTAGCTGGAAGGAGCTTGTTTCTTTCCAACCACCATTCTAACCTATTTTTGTTTAGGCGTTCCAGCGTCTTTGATATGCATGACATTAGTGAGATTGGCCTATATGATCCTGGGTGTTTTGGATCTTTATGGGGGTTCAGAATTGGTAGGATAATCTGTGTTCTCCATTCCTGAGGAATCGGGAAGGTCGTCCAGATATCGTTGAAGCATTTTGTGAGGAATTGTAGTGCTATTGTGGGAATGTTGAATAACATCGCGTAGTGTATTCCGTCTATTCCCGGGACCGTGTTGGAGGACTGTTTTAAGCATTGGAGGAGTTCTTTGACTGTAAACGGTGCGCAGAGCTGGTGCTCAGAGTGTTCGGCAGAATTTAGTGCGTATCGGGATCCTGGATTGGAGGTACTATCTGGAGCTATTCTTTTGGAAATTTCTTCTATACACGAGCTGTCTACTGAATTTGTTGTAGGTCTATGTTTCCTATCTCTCAAGCATCTTATTCTCTCCCATATTGAGCTCGTGCTAGTATCTTTACTCAATGTTTCGCAGTACTCGATCCAACTTAGTCGTTTTTGTTTCTTTAACGCACGTTTGGTCCATGCACTAATTTTTTGATATTCTATGTAATTCGTTAGTGTTGGTTCTCTCCGGTATTTATGTAAAGCTAGACGTCTTTTTGCTATTGCTCTTGAGCATTCTGAGTTCCACCAAACTGTCGTGGTCTTGCCTGAATGACTTCGTTGTTTTCTTGGAGGTATTGATTTGTTTGCTGCTACTGTTATTGCTGCCACTAATTGCTTATATGCTTCTATCCCCGTTACTTTTGCTGGGATTTTGTAGATTTCCTCTTCCAAACATCGCTTGTATGTTGTCCAGTTAGCTTTTTTAATGTTCCAGCATCTTGTAGGATGTTTTCTGTTTTCATAGTCAGGTGGGAATCCGATTGTGAGTTGAATTGGAAAATGGTCCGATCCCAAAGTGTCGTTTAGTACCTGCCATGTGGCGATGGTTGCAATGCTTGGCGAACAGAGTGTGAGGTCAACGGCGGATGGTTTACCGCCTACTCTGCGAATCAGCGTGGGGGTTCCGTCGTTCATAATTAGGAGGTTCTCGTCTTCTACCATGTCCATTACTGATGTACCGTATGTGTCATCATGGTGGCATCCCCAGCTCCGGCTGTGCGCTTTGAAATCACCTGCTATTAAATATGGTGGTTGTATTTGTTTGAATAGGTTTGTCCAATCCACCTGTTCGATCTTTTTTCGAGGGGCGCAGTATATCGATACCGCAGTGAATGAAAATTCTTTGAGTCGAAATCGTATTGATATTGCTTGGAAGGGAAGATTATTGTTTTTTAAGTGTTGAGGCTCATGCGAAATGTGTTGGTCAATTAAGATAGCTACCCCTAGTTTTCCATCTGTTCGGTCATTTCTATATACATGGTAATTTTGGAATCTAATTTCTTTGTGGGGGTGGAACCATGTTTCCGATAATAAGGCTATATCTATTTTCCTGTTTGGTAGTTCTGCGCTCAAACTTTCTCTGTTTGAATATACTGATCTGCCGTTCCACTGGAGTATTTTTAGTTGCGGGTCGTGAGTGGAGGACGAGTGCAAATTTTGTTTGTTATATGGGTCCATTATGTGGTCGTTGTGATGATCGCCTCTAGAAGTTTCTTATATGTGATGGATCAATTGTACTGTTGTATCGTGTCTGCTTAATTATGGTTATTACTAACGCCATCAATTTTTCTACTAGTGGTATTTCCGCCGTTATTATCTGTTGTTGCGCTAACTGGTGATTCGGCTCAAGATTTACCGGCATCCTGTGTGGTAGTGGTTGATATGGATTGAATGTTATTGGTTGTATTGGGCCGTTGCTTTTCCAGAACAGATTCTTGGGGATTATGGTACCACTGCCCACTGGCCTTGTTTTTGTAACGTTTGTGGGCATAGGCGGCTGGCCTACTCCAGTGTTATTCGGGTTTCCTTGTACATGACTATGTGGAGTTGTGTGGCGCGAACGATGATGGCTTCCGGGTTCTCGCACTTGTGGGCTGCTACCTTCTTGTGTTACTGCTGGGATATATGGTGGGTTTAGCGGTGTTGATTGTTTGGATGCGATAGGAACTGGGTTTTCCTCCGGAAGTTGTTGACCCGTTTGTATTAGCTGTGGGCCTGCTGCTGTTACATTGGCGTAAGTGCGTGGGTTTGTAAGGGGGTGCCATTGTTGGGGGTTATTGACTACCAGATTTTGTTTTCTTTCTGAGCGCTGTTTGAATTCCGGGCAGGAACGATCGGTAGACAGGTGGTTTCCTTGGCAGTATATGCAACTTGGTTGGTTTTCGGAGGTGCAATCTTTGAGTTTGTGAGAACCAGGACATTTGCTTCAGCGAGGTTGGCTTCTACACTGGGCTTATGTGTGGTTGTACCTAAGACATTGATAACATTGTATTACCGGTGATACATAGGGTTGTACAGCACATCTCATGCCATATAAGTATATGAACTATGGCAACACTTGGAATTGAAAGGTTAAGACGCAAACTGGTAGGGGGCGGTGTTGAACTCCGTTGTCTGCTACAACGTTTTTAGTAAATCTTCTGACTCGTAGAACTGGAAAGGGGGAGATTGTTTCATTTATTATTTCATCCGGAGATAGCGAGGTGTCGATGTTCCTAATCACTCCCTGTTTCCTGGTCATATAGTATGGTATGTAGGCCTCTAGGTTATTGTCTTTTAGTGATCTCAGTTCTACCAAGGAATTTGCAGAGGTACCGGTCTTAGTTTCTATTCTAATTCTATTCCGCCCTGCGGTAGTAATATTAATTATTTCCGATCTTATGTGGTTATTATGTAGGAAAATAATTTTTCCTACTGACATAGGGTGCAGCTTGCCAATGTTGTTATTGCTACTTTCCACCATTACATAGTAGGGGCCATTGTCCGTGGGTGTATATCTTTTATCTTGACTATTCTGGTTTATCGGGTAGCCGGGTTTTTCATAATTATTTGGTGGGCCCAGATGGGGCAGTGGAACTGGTCTAGGAGGCACGTTAGTTGCATTGTTAGATACATTTTCACTGACTAACGGGTATATTAATTTGCTGGCTAGCGGGACTCTTGCGATGGGTTCTAGGTTAAGCAACAGCTGGTCTTTTTGCTTGGCGCGTTTACTCACTGGTGACGTATGTTGTTTCTTCTGTGGTGAACGTGATCTTGCGCGTGAAAGCGGTTTGGTTTTTTGAGTCTGCCGGTGCTGTTTTTGCTCTGTCGGGACTCCCTGCTGGTCATACTGCAACTCTTCCACTGTCATCTGCGCCGGTCGTTCAGCATACGGTGGTTCTTGGGTAGTCTGCATCTGGTGGATACCGGGGTTGTCTTCCATGTCCTGGAGGGTAGGAGTGATCTGGTGGTCTTCGATGTTGACGGCTGTTTCAGGGGGTGTTTTCCATCTGGTAATAAGTGCGTAGGGCCCCTCCCACTGTCAGACTGGTCAATGGAATCGATCCAGTATTGTCTGCCATAGAGTTCCGAGACTGCGTCTCTGGAACACTATGGTGTTAGTTGTCGTTGTTATAACTTCGCTTCTTGCAAATTAAACACTACTTTGTAACCGACGATTAACTGAAACGTTGGTAAACACTATCACACTGAGAACCGAAAAGTGGAACAGTCCGAATACACTACGTCCGGTTGTCTCACTCCGCTCGGTTGAGGAAGCTCGAGCGACCGCACTCGACGGCGGCTCGATGTGAACTCTATGCGAAGCTTGTAGCTATGTTCTGTGTGTGAATAGTGTATTCTTGTTTATGAAATGCGTAGTTTATAAGGCGAAGATTGAGAACCGTCCCACCATTCGCCTTGACTATTGCGGGAAACCGTCAATAAACCGCAGTCAGGATGGCCGGTACAAGGGGGTGTTGGTTCCTGCCCGGTTGTCAAACAACTGTGAAAATTATATATACTGTTTATAACATGTTTGACTTGATAATTTTTTTTGTTAGATATTTCACTATGAAAATTGTTATATACCCAAGGAAAGGTGTAATCGGACTTCGTTTTAATGTACTTTGGTCGCCACCGTTGGATGGTTCGGGAATATTACGTGCACTTCGTAGAAAACAAAATAAACACTCCGTTTTCATAAATACATGAACACATTTATTCTGCTAGTTCCTTAAGTGTACTAATTTCCGACCACCAATGGAAAATAAAATGTTAACACTATTATACACTTCACAATAACATTTATCCGAAGATTGCAATTCGTTAGAGTGGCAAATGACTTGCAAGCACTTAATGTAATATAACTTCCAACTGTTTGTCATACACCGTCTGTTCTTAATGCTCGTAACGGCTAAATAAGCAGTCTTTACTACGTGGAAAGTCATTCCTTGAGTTCACTAATCTCCTTGAGTAACGAATATTGCCAAATTGATTTCACATTAGCAGCCACGGGCAATTATAAACACGGAATAATCATGCCGAAATCCGTCGTACACATATGCAGTACCACGTACACTTACTCACAAACCAAAACTCATATGTTTGGTCTCCGACAACTAACACAGGCGTAAAATATGCATTACTTAGTTAAATCGGGTTGTACACTCAACACTGATTTTATGTATATACCCGTTAAATCACTAAGAGCACAACTTAACACATTTTTTTGTTACGCCATGTGTCTACTTCAACACTCGCTGGAAAAACAAAACAAAACAAAAATAACCATCTCTGACCTACTACAGCTAGTTGTTCAGAGATAATTATATCATCGACTACATTAAAACACTTTCAATTATATTCTAAAATTTAAAGGAGGGCGGTTTTGTACACTGTATTGTGACAACCCCTTCCATGTCAAACCTCAAATGGGGAACTCGCAGGAACCCATTTGAGTTAGTGACAAAATCAAGGTTCGCTACTCCTTCGGTAGGAGTACAAGCATGACATACCTTAGTGTATTACATGAATGAGGAAATTGGTGGTCGGTCTCTAACTGAACACGAATTTCGAATTTACCTTACATTTACAAAGAAAATCATCTTTACATATTTGGATAAGGTCAAAAAAAAAAAAAAAAAAAAAAAAAAAAAAAAAAAAAAAAAAAAAACACATACACATATTACCATCAAACATTTCAAAATTGAATTGTAGTTCTTTTCACCACACTATTTTTTTCTAAACACACTCCCTATCACTGACAATCATTGTGTAAACAATCACCAGGTTGTTATTACTAGAGCAAACAAAAATCACTTGTGCACGTAGTCACATCCATTATACTTTCTGCGTTGGCATTACATAGAAAACTTGAACCAACTAAGGAAATGGAACTATTTACATTCGTATGTACAACTCCTCCCAAGATCATTATATTGCCCCTGATATCAAAACCGTCGATACTGAGCTATCAGTTACCAGAAGAATCATCTATCTTGAAAGGTTTGAGCGAAATAACATTGTAAGTACCCTTGATCTTCCCACTTTTTGGGTACACCACAGTGTATGCATTTTCTCTCGGGATTTGCTTCACTCGATAGGGTCCTTCATACAGGATCTTAAACTTCTTTATCTCACTGTTCAGGAATGATGACTTGTAGTGGGTTTGTATTAATACCAAATCACCTTCTTTATAGCAAGTAAATTTCTTCCTCCTATCGTGCCTTTCTTGCCGTTCCTTTGCTTTCCTCTATAGATTTCTCCTTGCTTCTTCTAATTTATCTTGATAAACTCTTTCCCTCTCCTCCGGAAATTCAACGATCCGTGCAATTAACCTGTCCACTGGTTGATTAAACATCAATTCGTACGGAGTCATCCCCTTGGAACTATGCGGTATGGCATTCAACACTTCTTCCCTTGTGATTTAGACAATTTTTATAGATCACTTAGTTGCCTAATTATTTCCCAAGGCCTGTACTCGGGCGCCATGTCAAACAACTGTGAAAATTATATATACTGTTTATAACATGTTTGACTTGATAGTTTTTTTTTGTTCGATATTTCACTATGAAAATTGTTATATACCTAAGGAAAGGTGTAATCGGACTTCGTTTTAATGTACTTTGGTCGCCACCGTTGGATGGTTCTGGAATATTACGTGCACTTCGTAGAAAACAAAATAAACACTCCGTTTTCATAAATACATGAACACATTTATTCTGCTAGTTCCTTAAGTGTACTAATTTCCGACCACCAATGGAAAATAAAATGTTAACACTATTATACACTTCACAATAACATTTATCCGAAGATTGCAATTCGTTAGAGTGGCAAATGACTTGCAAGCACTTAATGTAATATAACTTCCAACTGTTTGTCATACACCGTCTGTTCTTAATGCTCGTAACGGCTAAATAAACAGTATTTACTACGTGGAAAGTCACTCCTTGAGTTCACTAATCTCCTTGAGTAACGAATATTGCCAAATTGATTTCACATTAGCAGCCACGGGCAATTATAAACACGGAATAATCATGCCGAAATCCGTCGTAAACAAATGCAGTATCACGTACACTTACTCACAAACCAAAACTCATATGTTTGGTCTCCGACAACTAACACAGGCGTAAAATATGCATTAAGTAGTTAAATTGTGTTGAACACTCAACACTGATTTTATGTATATACCCGTTAAATCACTAAGAGCACAACTTAACACATTTTTTTGTTACGCCATGTGTCTACTTCAACACTCGCTGGAAAAAACCAAAACAAACCATCTCTGACCTACTACAGCTAGTTGTTCAGAGATAACTATATCATCGACTACATTAAAACACTTTCAATTATATTCTAAAATTTAAAGGAGGGCGGTTTTGTACACTGTATTGTGACACGGTCCCGTTGTACCTTCCCGATGCAGGATGTGGTGCCTTAACGAACTGAACCACACTGGCGGGTTCCAGTAGTCTTAATAAGTTACCTTGCCAAAAACTTTAATTATATCTGTAATTTCCTTCAATTACTTTTACTAGTTCTAAGTAAATAGTGGCAAAATTTTATCCCAGGTATATGACGTTGACTTTAAGTTACAATAAGCGAAAGATAGTCTCGTTGAAACGAACACACGTAGTTGGCCTCCTTACGCTCGAGGACGCTACAGCAAGATTGATTAATTTGTGAATTTCAGGGAACAGTGGAAAGGAATGAATACTTAAGAAAGCAATAATTAGTATCCGTGAAGCAGGTAATTGCAAATGCATGTTGTAAAGATAACGCTGGAACTAATAAATAAGAAGGTTAGGAAGAAGCAGAGGATTACAACAAACCAGTCTGGAGAATGAAGAAAAAATCTTTATAACATAAAATGCAAAGAGTTTTCATAGTCAGCTTTAGATTTTTTTTTTTCATTTCTTGAAAAAATGGTACTGAATATTATACGAGTGGGTGGAATGGTTGTGAGTGAGACCAAGAAGGAAACACTAAAACTTGAGCAAAATGAGTAGAAATGTATTTATTTCACCTCGGATAACGTAAAACCACGCTACCACCTCACAAAAGAAATTACCTCAGGAATAAGAACAATTGTATACATACTTAGGCCTACCTAGTCTAAAAAAAAATGTAGGTGAAATATACAATAGAATTTTGAGGCACCGAGTGAATTTGTTAATATTTTGTTTTCTCCGGAATACGAGGGGCTTAGAAAAGTATTCGGCGTCGAGATTTCAATGATACACAAATTTACTGAGTGTCATAACAAATTTGTACGGATCTGTTTGTAAATGGTGATAGCGATATTTGATAACATTTAATATTTCGCTGTCTGGAAACAGCAGGTCAAAAAATTCTCATACCATTCTGGAGAGGCTCTGACAGCATCTTAGGCTTATCTCCATCCGAAAACGGGTATTGCTACTGAAATTAAAAAAGTCATAATTCACTGAAATAAACATTTCTTTTTATATGAGATAAATGCTTGCAATTAATTTGTTTGCCACAGCTTCACTTTTAGTTTTTATATATAAAAACTCTAATAATAAACTTCTCTCTTAACATTTGATACCGATGTAACGCTAAAACAAAATCACGTACAAATATATAAATTGCTTACATTTAACTGGAACAAAAATTTAATAAATATGTCCTTGTTGGTCTATCCCAAGACTGCCCAACCAATTTTGGATATGGGCCACAATTCCGATTCTAAACCGAGCGTGGTGGTGTAACGGTTAGCGTTCTGGCCTCGCATTCTGGAGGACGCCGGCTCGAATCCTCGTCCGGGAATCCAGATTTGGGTTTTCCATGGTTTCCCAAATCACTCCAGGCAAATGCCGGGATGCTTCCTTCAAAAGGCCATGGCCGAATTCCTTCCCATTCCTTGCCCCCCATCCTTTCCTGTCTCTAAAGACCTCGCTGTTAAGAGACGTTAAGCAATTAAAAAAAATGATTCTAAGTTAGCCTGCGGGCCACAATTTTGATTCTAAGTTAGCCTGCGGACCACGTAATATTTGCCTAGAGTTATAATAGATATTTAAATTAAACAAAGAAGATATAAGTATCACAATCAAAAAGTAAAAACCATTAATGAGAACTTTGCAGAGGTTTCTGAGCTAGCATATTCTAGACCGATGCTGTTGGCGGAGCAACGATCCCGGGTTATCCAGTGATTAATACGCTTTTATGTTTTAAACTGTACATGCGTCAGCCTGTTTCTCTATCGCGCATGGACAATTTGACCACGCTCCTTAAAACACCTTTACAGTGGACCTGGAGAGATTCAAAGGGCCCAGGCTTAAACCCGGGACTGGCGTACGGTACTTAAGCGGACTCTCGTATAAACCATCTAAGCGAATTCTGGAACATTACCCATTTTCTTCAGCAAACACTACACATTTCACATACGAAATTTGACATTTTATACAGAATACAGCTTACCAACATGCTTCACAGACAGGTGACTTGATGGTCAGGAATACGCGGACAGAAAACTCACTCCGTGTTCTCCAAGCCAGTAAAATAATATAGATAGGCCTACGTCATGTCATATTTGATATTATATACACGTTATATATTTAATACACGGAAATTAAATCAATCGATCACTATGACGAAGGTAGGAAATGCGCCGACCAGAAGAAATACGGGTATTAAGACGGTTCCTGAACGTGAAGAATGGTCAGTTATACCTAACAGCTCGAAAATAAGGGAGTAGCATGCAAAACTGTAAAACCAAACAGGTGTAGTGAAACTTCTTTAGAAGTGGATCTATATTTAATGTAATTTCTAGAAATTCCAGTTTTACTAATATATATGAAAATAAGGTTTCATCTTTACTTTACTTTTTTTAAAATATTTTCTTTATAGAGATCATTTTTAAGGATTAAACCAGCAAATGGTTAATCGAGGAAAAACTTTTGCTGTTCGTCTGTTTTTCCAGGCACCACACATCAACGGCAAGAGATATTTTGTGTATGCGGTGAACATGCTCTCGCTCGGAATAAAGGCTATAAATTTTGGCAAATTGGAGAGGATGCTGAAAAACAAGGGCATACAAAAATTCACTCATATTTGCGTTATTATTAATTATATGAAAAAGTCATTCAATAAAAGTGCAATTTTCTGAAATTATTGTTCTAAGAAACATTTAATTCATCATTTAATACTGCTAATTTTTATTAATTGTTTCATGGCACGAACGACTGCGTCGGTTGAGAACTCAAGATACCAGCAATGAAGGTGTGGTTAGGGTAATCCTCAACCTCAATCCTGAAGATTCCCTCTATTGTTCCTCTCTGTCCATACAAGTATATGTCTCCTATTAATGATCATTTATTTTTAAGTGATTATTTAATTCACTACGAGTATTAATTTTAGAACAAGATTATGAGTTGAATAACCAGGGCTACCGAAGCTAGTGACAATAGAAGTAACGATGTTGTTCTCATAAATGCTCAAATCATGTCGTCTGCCAGAATAAAACAGGTTAATATTTCAGCGATTCTGCTCATGTGCTGCTCATACACAACGAGGACTTGTAGCTATCTGTTGATGCAAAAAACGTCTTGCAAGCTAGATTCCGTGGTTTCTAAATCATTATTGATAAATTGAAGATTTATTGTTAAGGTATCACGCAATCGGCAAAACGCTCCTTGAGTTTTTCATGCCGCACCACCAGCCACAATTTTATTATTAATAAGATAAATGCTTATATTTCAGTACTAATGATGACATCTCAGACGAACTTAGTTTGTAATGTTAGAATAAAGGTTGTCAACTACAAGAGGCGGCGGTGTGGAGCTAGAGTATCGTCCATGCAGGCGATGAATTTACCTCGCACACTGCGCCCCCTCCCCCTCTCCCCTCCCCCGAAACGTCTCTACTCTTTCTGGGGGAGGGAGGCACAGGTTGAGAACCTCTATGCTATTCGGTATTCAAAGTCATATTCAGTTAGCTTTTGATATAGGCGAAATTTGCACTAGTGCCATCATTTTCTTTAAACTTGTTTGTAACAAATTTCTCTTAAACAGTTCCTTCATTGTCATTAGTAATATACGAAGCCAAAGCGTAACTAAGGACATCAAGAACATCAGTTTTCCAACTTCATTTAAATCCACGTAAAGCTTGATTTTTCTTACGATGTGTAACTGTCGACGTGTTGGATTTGCCGCGAACAGGCCTGTTTTAAACGCGTTGCTGCTTAGTTGATCCCTTAACCTTTTATCTGTTGTCACAACTTTGTAGGTCAGATAACATCAGCAGAAATATTCCGAAGCACTAGGGACTAGGCAACGCTGACACTGACGTCTGCATTCTTGTTTGGCCAAACGCCGTACACACGTCCGGTGTCACGTTGTTAAGCAATATTACTACATCGACGGCCTATATTACTGAAGCAAATATTACGATAAATAGTCAAGAAGGTTAATAGACAAACGAAGTACACCTACGTTAGTGCATCGTCAGCTGCGTATAGTAAAACATTTATGAATAACGATAGTTAGCCAACCAGCATCGTATCAATGTCCTCCGGCTTCTTGCAACTCCAAAATGCTTTGTCTCAGAGATCAGGTAAATTTCTCATGTTATAAAACGTTAAAAATTCCCCACTAACGAAATCGTATATAGCTGAATTGTGAAGAGGATAAAGGGTAAAAGTAGAATGACAGGCTCTGCCCAAGCAAAGTGCTTGGAGTGAATCTCACCAGAAGTAGTGACGGAGCGATAAACTCTTGTGCTTGGCATTCGGTTCGATCTCCGGTACGGCAATCTAGATTTCCATTTTCCATGATTTCCCTAAATCAATCTTTGCAAATGACGTGACGGTCCCTTCCAAAGGCCCGTGGTGAATTCTTTCCCGTTCCTTGCTCTTCGTCCTTTTCGAGCTCTAATGACCTTCATGTCCCTGAACCTTAATTGAATGAATTTTTCGGTATACAACGTGTCATTATTATCCACACAGTGATCTCCTCTGTATTAATGCCCATTAATGCCACAACGGCAAAAATATTGCATGAGCAAAGGTTTAAAGAAGGATAATAGAAGAGAGAGCGTTCCCTTCAATACTAGGAAGCTGTACATAATCTTTTTTCAAAAATAAATAAATAGAAATAAAGTAAATATAAAAAGTACTCCCGAATCCAAGTAATGCGCACGTCACTAATTTATTCTCCCACTTCCGACAAGATGGTGCAGATTTGTTACGTAGCGAAATTGGGAACCAGTTTTCGAATAAGTTGAGTTACTGCGTTTATCAGCAGTAAATATGAAACACGGACGGACCGAAATGTACAGTTAAGTGAAATCTATTCTTCTAATCGGCCGGATTGTAGTGAATAAAAACAGAATAATTCCTGAGGGGAATCGTATAAACACATAGACTGGTTTATGAACCCAAATCCGGTAAATTCTATCTGTAATCACGGATAAGATGGGCTCCCTCAAACACAGAAAAATATATTTTCGTCTTGAACAACCTGTCACTTATTAGAAGACAAATACTAAATTTCATGTGAACTTGTATTAAAGTATTTACAATACTCAATAAACTTGCATTTCCAAACAAACTGAACCCCCAGTCATCCAGTGATGTCGGAAACCAGTTTTTCATTTGATATATCAAATTTCTACACTTTTTGCAAGACACGGCGGTGAAGAACATAGACTTATGAATTTTCACTAGCTAATTAGACACACCACACAACAGACATGACATTCACAGATACGACACCCATGCCCGCTGCCGGACTCGAACCAGCGACTCTGTGTACCAGTTTCAAATCCAGGTGAAGTATGAAACATTTACGTTCATTTAATATGACCTTCATCTTTGGCAAGTGTCCGCTATAAACGTTACGTTGTTGTAATTTCACGTTATACTGTAGGTCCAGCCAGCCACGACGGAGGCGGAAAATGCGACAATTTGAAATTCTGTCACTTGGCGGCCGAAATGCTCGTCGTGGTCTCCTGGCTAGTGGCTAGCAATTCCATACGCGCTTACATTACATGAAACTGTAATGTTTTTCTTTACTGTTCATCATATATTTACACTTGGCTGATTTTGCATTTTCCATTTGCCACTATCCTAGTACTCACTTTCCATTTCTTACAATCAACAAGTACCGACATTTTGTGTCGTTGCTATTAAACGAGATCTAAGCTCTGCAGATCACAGTCTACTGCACACCAGAAGGTGTTTACATCAATATGTATCTACCCTTTCATTCAATTTCCTGATTTCATGAAGGAAATATTAATCTTCTAGACATATGATCTATCATTTTTCCTCACATTTATTCCTTCCTGTTATCCAAACCACTGACCACATTGTGCTGGACTGTCCAGCAAGAAGACCATCTGGAGGCCTTCTCTTTTTTTTTAAGTTATGGCTTCACGCCTCGTCGACGTCGAGGTCATTAGAGGCGGGATGGAACTGGGGAAAAGGAACGGGAAGGAATTCGGCCATGGCCCTTTTGAAGGAAGCATCCCGGCAATCGCCTGGAGTGATTTGGGGGAAACCATGGAAAACACAAATCTGGATTCCCGGACGGGGATTAACCGGCGTACTGCTGAATGCGAGGCCAGAGCGCTAACCACTCACCCACCACGATCGGTGGGAGGCCTTCTCACACTGCATCAAGCTGAACCAGAAGATGATTTGAATCCCTAGTGATTAACATGTATTTTGTTTGTATTTGGCATACGATAATAATAATAATAAATTCTTCCTATCTCTGCCTTCTCTTTCAGTGGATAAAATCTTTTGTTGTTGTTGCTTTATGGCGCGTCGACAGCGAGGTCATTAGCGCCGAATAAAAGCAGTAATCCGATCCATAACCTAGCAAGCGCCCGTAAATTAACTCGAAAGACTGTCACATGTTACAGATTTGTCAGTTGCGCTACAATATCAAGTGAAAATTCGTGTTGCATTCTTTGTTCGTGCCAAGCGTGGTGGGTGATTGATGGCAACGCTCTGACCGTACGAGGTGGGTGAGCTGTAACGCTCTGCCCTCGTATTCGGTAGAACGTGGATTCGTATCCCCGTCCGACCCACCAGATTTCAGTTTACCATGGTTTTCTGAAATTACTCCAGGCGAATGCTGGGATGGATCCTTAAGAATGTCAATGCCGAATTTCTTCCCGTTCGTTGCCCCTAGCCTATTCCACGTCGCTCGAAAAAAATCTTGTTCATTAACCATCATTGATCACAATAATATTTCAGCAATCGACGGAAATAAATTAATCATGTCACATACCAGCACTTTAGTAGCAGTTCAGACTCATTTATACACTGACCCATTAAAGAGAGCTGTGAGAAGTGACATACAAATATTTAGCTGTGTTAATTGGTTTTCAGCTGCGTTCTTTGACGACGTATGGCTCTCTCATGTGTAACCTTTATTCTGCACTTACATTCCACGCGGAAAGAACTGTTAAATAATATTCTGCTACTTCAACTATTCTGCTACCACCATAGCGTCATCAATCACCACAAGTAGGTCGTCAAGAGTATACGGTTTGTTAGGATCGTAGCATACCAGTAATTCTCATTATTAACACTTAATCTAACTTCTAACATCTTTTGGAGAGACCGTTCACATCTCACGGGATTTGTCAGTCTTCCTTTGAAGGCCTTAACCATAAATTATGTTAATATCAGCAAAAACACTAAGCTAGCTCACCACATTAATACCAAACTGATTTAGAGGAATTTACAAATATATTAAAGCATTAATAACCTGCCATCGTGGCTGCGAGCGTTAAAGCGCCACAGCACTCTATCTGGAAGGTACAACGGGACAAGGCTCGAGTCCTGGCCCCCACGTACCAGCCGCCCTGAGTTTATTTGCAGTCAGGCGAATGCTGTGACGGAAAAAAAAAAAAACGCTTAACATAAGTTACATGAATCGCAGACAGACCCTGGTTCAGTTTTCCTTGTTTTCACTAAATCAATATAGATAAAGGCTGGGATGGTTCCTTCAAAAGGCTATAACGGAATTCCTGCTCGTTATTTGCCCCCAGTCTTTTGACGCCTCTAATGACCTCAATGTCAACGAGGTGTAGAGGCGATACAATACAATACATTCTTTCTCCATGGATCCCATTGCGAGAGACTGACTCTGTGGGATGTGGAAAGTTGTCAGTTTACAGATAAACTATTGAATAACAAAATAGATAAATAAATACCAAAAGGTGTTCAGTCACAGCGTAATATATATATTAATGATATCAACTACATTGACACAAACTACCAGCAATTGTTTTGTAGATACTTTAGAAATAACTTCTTCGATGAAGTAGAAGGAATTTTCAATTAAAAATACTTTCAATATTTTCCTGAATTTAATCATATACTAATCATTTAAGGAGTTGTCAATTAAAAAGTTATCTCGATCTTTTTTTAATTTAATCTTGTCACTTACTAGTCATTTAAGACTGTGTTGGGAGCAGTGGCGTAGCTATCGGAGGGTCAGCTCAGGGAACCCCCCCCCCCCCCCCCCCCCCCCCCCCAGAGCTGAGCGAGCCCCTGCTAGCAAAGACTTGGTAGAGCTAAAAATAGGTCGCTTATCTCGCCTGAAGGCGCAAAATTTTATTTTTGCACTGGGATCCTTGTTAACCTAACTACGCCACTGGTTGGAGCTTATTGAAGACATATATCTCTGAATAAAGGACTTTTTTTTGAACAAATTACAATGACTTGTAATCCTTGTGAAGATCATTTTTACTTCTAGTGCCATAATTGTATATTTCAGTATTTGTTTCAAACCGAGTATAATTTATAACTTGAAGGGACATTAATTTGTACGAGTATATATGGTATACTCAGCCACCAATGTTAAATCCTTAACTTCTTGAACAGCTCTCTGCATAAAGTTCTGCTGCATAAGAAAAGAAACTAACCTGTGTGAAGCACAACGTGATTTATCAAAATATTGTCACTGAAACCTGCTGATATTGTCTTAAAATTACATTCTATGATGTGCCGCATGTGTTTAGTTAAAATCAATTTACGGATTACCATACGGAATGTTATCTGGAAACCAAGAGTGGTGGGTGTGGGCGGTTAACGCTCTGGCCTCGTATTCGGGAGGACGCGGGTGTGAATCCCCGTCCAGGCATCCAGATTTAGGTTTTCCTTCGTTTCCCCAAATCACTCCAGGCGAATGCCGGGACGCTTCCTTCAAAAGACCATGGCCAAATTCCTTCCCACTGCTTGTCCCCAGTACTTTTCCGCGTCTAATGACCTCGACGTCGACGAAACGTAAAGCCATAAGCAAAAAAAAAAAAAAATCTTTAATGATAAATTATCGATATGCGGTCCCAAATCGATTTAAGTGGTAACGTTGTGCAAGTAGAAAGCTACACGTTGAATGGCCTGAGGTAACGGGTCGAACAGGCCAAGAGGTGTAATAGAAACTGAAGATGGGAAAGGCCAACTGAGCGTTGATCGTGGGTGTCTTTTTCTGTGGGGGCCTCGCACGGGTGAAGTCCCTGCTTGCCATTGCGTCGTCCGCAGCCCACCGCGACACATCTATTCAGGTAAGCTCTGATACTACTGTGTGTAAACACTCGATTTAATAATCTTACTAGACATGCTTCACCAATATATGATAGTGTAAACGAAGTATAGAAACGTCGTGAAATTTTGTTTTAACATTTTAGCGTTTCTGAGAAAGTTTTGATTAATTCAGACGTAATATTTAGCTGTCAGCGTATCTCCCTGTAAACTAACAGCCAGATATCGGTGATATTATGCTTTAGCAGCTAGGTTATAGGATCTGCATCAATCTGGATTTTGGTAGTTAATATGTAGACACCAATAATTCTTCTACATTTAACTTAAAAGTCTGAACAGCGATGCGCTTTTAAATGCAATGATTGTTCCTTCTGATGAGTTATCAAACCTTCTCGTTTGCTGTTTAAATCTTACACAGAAATTTGGTTATGAAAAAACTTAACCATTGTGGAAGTGATATGCGCTGTTTTAGATATGCTTTTCGGAAGAACGCCGGTTCAAATCCCCGTCCGGCCGTGCCGGGGTGCTTCCTTCAAAAGGCGATGGCAGACTTCCTTCCCGTTCCTTTCCTCAGTACTTTCCCGCCTCTTTTAACCTCGACGTCGACGAGGCGAAAAGTCGTAAGGAAAAAAATATGCTTTGTTCTTTAACAAGCAATTAACCCCATAGTCATAGATATGGGTTTTATTTGTTTAATCTTCTTCTTCTTCTTGAGTTGCTTCTGAATATCTCATTGTCTTATGAGGTTCAAATTACCACCCATTCCGCCTCTGTCTTCCCTTAGCAATACGAAGGAGCCGACAGTGTAGTTTGTTATTTGAGTCACGCAAATTTCGTGGCGTACTTCAAGTAAATAAGCCAAGATTTAATAGAGGTTAAAATTACATCAAGATCTGAAAAACAATTTGGCGTCACCTAAATTCAAAAAATTCCAATTATTTAGATAAAGTCAATTATACCTTGCCATAATATTTTTATCAAACGCTTTATTCCTACCTTGATGAGGATTATTCCTACCTTAAATTAATGCCAGAGCGCTAAAGAAATGATTGATTTTATAATTAAGAATATTGTGGACATAGGCACAGGGTGTTCACTTCATAAAATGTATTTACTGATATAAAAGGACGTACAATATCCAAGTCACACAAACACTATATTGTGAATTGACAACGAGAAGTCTTCAGAAGCGCAGTATGAGGCACAAAAATCAGCCGACTAGTTAGATATTGTGTTATAAGCCTATCTGTGGTGAGCGCTAAAGAAAACACGCGTGTATGATTTGTTGATTGGAGTGTTATTAATTTGATAAGGTAGTCGTAACTGTTTTTTACAGTCCTGCTTACGTATATTTGCTTTACAGATTATTGAGAATGCAACAACTTTATTGCACAATATTTCACAGTACGTGGTCTGCGAAAGAAATATCCAACGTTCAATGGTGAAAATAGAAGTTACTAAATGCTAAACAGTTATTATTGCAAGGATGAAATTGCGTGAAGCTTAATTTTCAAATATTTATACTCATTTTTTCAACCCTGATACATTTTTCAGTTTTGTAGGCTCTTTATATCATCTCATAGGTTATTTAATAATCTTTTTTAATTCTGCAAGCATTTCAAATATTTAAAATGGATCTATCAATCATACAAAGTAAATTAACACACATTATTGTTGTAATTATATGTTGTAGTTTATTTAGTGATACCGTACTGAAGTTGCCCATGACGCTTATTAGAGCATACCTGAATGTTTAGATTGCATCTGATATTTCCATTCGTTTAGGCATCCACCTGAACTTGCAGTTTTATAAACAAAAATTGTAATGTGTAATTAGGCAACTGGTAAAATGATTACTAGTTACATGTGATGAGAAAAAACGGTTCATTCCCATTCAAGTGACGTGACTGATATCAACAGTGAAAACGCGTCATTCTGATTATGATGCGTTGGTTGCTCCTTAAAATTAGTAATAAACAAAATAATATAGTAAGTACAAACTTATAGAATATTAATGTTACTTGCTTCAAGACGCAGCGCTTCGCTGAAGTGTACTACGCGTTTATACTTTTATTTTTAACAGCGGTGTCCTTTTTAGATCGAATGATCAGATGAATACTGTGTAAAAGTATTCTTTGCTAAATGGCTTCTCGTTAAGAATAATAAAGTTTATCCCACTCTATTTTGTTCCTTTAATTATGTTTTAACTCTCTTAGTCGTTCGGAAGAGTACCTTCCTCTAAATATAAACAAAATGCAGTTGTTTCATTCTGCACAAAAAACATTTTAGAACTGCAAATAACAAGTTTCTGTAGGAATGTCGGATACAGAGATATTTTTCTATACAAAGATTTTTTTATAATGGCTTCACGCCTCGTCGACATCGAGGTCATTAGAGGTTGGAAAGGACTGGGTCAAGGAACGGGAAGGAATTCGGCCATGGTCATGGCCATTTGAAGGAACCATCCCGTCATTGGAGTGATTTGGGGAAACTGCTCACTCTCCTAGCTAAGTAAAAAAAAAATTGAAAAAAATGAAAACATGAATGAATAGAATACAGTCGCAAAGCAAGTATTTCAGTATAGATGAATTAGCAGTTCAGTTTGATATTTTCTCTGTTTGAACATTGTAAAGGGCGATAATTTCATAAAATCAAAAAGCTGAGATGAGGGATGCGAATTCCGACAAAAAAATCACGTAAATAACGTTCAAAACAATATCTTTCTTTTACACAGTGGCACTGTTTTATTTTTGATAGCTTCTCCTTCCAAAACTTAGCAGACCCTCTTTCAAAAACACGAAATACCTAACGCGCATGTTAATATTCTGTATACAGTCTGCTGGGTAATGGTGTATAAGACTAGTCTCTTTCTAAAGTGTGTACTCATAATAATAGAAATTGTCTTGTTTACTAATAATGGAAGAACTTCTGTCTTAATTTAAAGTCACAGAATTTCACAATTTTGAAATGTGTTGGTTTTTTTTTTTTTGTTTACTCGCCAGTGTTCGTCAGTGCGTTTAGGATCAGCACACTAACGGTATCATGTTCCAGTTCTAGTCCCCGTGAACTCGCATACTGATTGCAGATTTTTGGCGTTTTCCAGCAATCGTTTAGGTGTATGCTGAGTCGATAGCCAATCTCCGCCTCATAAACTACACATTTCACTAACAAGAAATATATTTATTATGCAGAACACAAAATTACTCATTTCGCGGACTGATGCTATAAGGAACCAGGCTGTTACCGGGGCTGTAGTATATCCTTAGTGCCTCAACTAACAGTTTATGTTGATTCAAAGTTCTGCAGAAAATTTATGAAATAATTTAGATTTGACCATGTAGCCGGATAGACTCAACGTAAATGCTTAAAGGTCGCCACAATATTTGTTAAGCCACAAATAGAGAAAAGGTTTACTGTCTACTAAAATCACAAGTCCCTTTCTTCCTGTAGGGTAAGTACGCCGGGTCTTATGGACCCGGTTTGAATTCGAGCAGCACACAGGTCCTTCCCGCCCTCTCATGATTCACACTGGCCTCCTGAGCACACCAGGTGGCCAGTGGTACGTAATCCTTAGATGGCAGAATCCAGGGGGAAAATATATTGGGGTTCATTTAACCTATGTTTTAACCTAAACCAAACCAGCGGTTCTACGAGATCTATAAAATATTGTACTCTTTAGACTAGTGAAACAAATTCAATTTACAGTTTTATTAAAAACTGTAAACTGAATTTACTCCATTAGTTTTCAAGGTCTTTCCAGTATGCACAAGACGAGGCACTCGGTTACGTCCATTAATAATGTTGCCTCATACGAGGCTTCGGTTCGTGGTTAAGAGTTCGTTGGCATTTATTTACGTAAATTGATCAAAGGTATATCAACAATTCCGAGCAGCAGTTGTAGACACTGTGGAAGCTGTTTAAGAAAGAAAGGGATGATATGTAGTACATCATTTTACGTTAATGAGATTCTTGTTAGACATTTTCCTTTTTATGACATCATAAAATACTAAAGTTTTCTGCTTTTACAACGATTAAATGTGTCAAAAAGTGCTCAGATCCTCAAAATAACATCCGTATGGAAATTGTGTCCTGATGTGTATTCCTATAGTAGGCGAACGCTTCGTACAAGGCGCAAACAAATGGTTCAATAATAAATTTTCTTCAATCCTTGAGGGTTTTATTGTTATATCTTTTTTCTACCAACCAGATAGCTCCCATATCATGTAAGACGTAATGTATGTGGACATTGCCTGTATAGATAGAAATGTCAGAGTGATCCGGTATATTGGTTATAGTCGACTAATTGGTGTATCATTTCTTCGTTTTATGACGATTTTCTTTCAGTGCAAGAACGAATCGTGGCGTTACACTGCCATGTCACGTTTCAGAGCTTTGCTTTAAATAGACGTAAAGAAAGCCTAAAAATAGAACGTTAATCATCAAACGCAGTGTATAATACAAACTCTCAGGGTAGTTGGGTTTTTATTTCTTAGTAATACTGTTCACCGAACGTTATGGCAGTTAAGTATTCGACTATAATAGTCAACTTTTACCTCCATAAAACAGTTTCTTGCAAATTTGTCATCACCATACGCAGCTTCCAAAAAGGTTAATTACTGTCAATGTTATCGTTGATCTATCAGTTATCTGCAGAGTTATTATATAATTCATTTTATGTTCCCTGAATCAATGAGGCCGAAAAAAGGCTACTTAACTGCACACAGATCACCCAGATTTCGTATCGATTTTTGAGAATAAAATATTTCAAATTTCAGAGGAAGCTAAAAAAAAAAAATTAAAATCCAGCATTACAATTCAAAAGAGATAACTACATTACTTAATGTAACCAATAGCAAAAGGATGAAAAAGTCTCATAAGACTCACATTCCGTAATAATCTAACGTTTAATGCAAGTTGAAAAAGTATTTCTGGGGTTAATTCACATTTATTTATTATAAACATGTACATTCACAGTCAAAAGGCCGTATCTTAATTTCAATACTGGATGTCAGCAACAAGAAGTTTTGTGTGTTCCTTTTGGTATATAGCATTATAATCACACAACTGCAAGAAAATATTCTTTCACGGATTCTTGATTTGACTTTCGTTTGGTTTGTTTTATAAACGTTTTAGAGCAGAACTGCTGGCAGATGTTTACACCTTGATAGGCGGGTCGTAGGACAGCTTGTTTACGACTAAACTCAAACATTTGTTTATGTTATGTAGAAAGATACCAATTTATGACCACGTAAAGAGTTTTATGGAGATTCAGGAATGCGGTTCGTCCACTGTCCTTTCTCAGTAGGTGAAGAACTCATCAGCCCATCAGAGACAAAAAGCTGCACAATGCCGTAATACTGTTTGGAGGAAGCCTTCCACTCCGCCACGAATTACGTTAACGTCAAGGAGGTTTACCTTGTGACAGCCACGATAGATGATTTTCATTCGAAGTAGCTGGTAATCACTCAAAAATAAGGAGGCGCAGTAACACTAACGAGGCGCGGTTCTAGTATGAGTTTTCTTGGAAGACTACAGCATTTATGACCTCGCATTCGGGAGGACGCCGGTTCGAATCCCCGTCCAGGCATCCAGTTTTGAGTTTCCATGGTTTCCCAAAATCACTCATCACTCCAGGCGAATGCTTGGATGCTTCCTTCAAAAGGCTATGGCTGAATTCCTTCCCGTTCCTTGTCCCCAGTCCCATCCGACCTCTAATGACCTCGACGTCAACGAGGCGTAAAGCCGTAAGTAAAAAAAAAAAAAAAAAAAAAAAAACACTTGTAGCAAGGTTATAAGTTTACCTCCCACTCGTGTAGATAATTTTATGTACCTACATTGATTCTTTGAGACTTGGATGTGCAGAGTTAGCCCACAAAGGGCCCATTTAATTTATAACAGTTATGCATAACAGTATGGTAACATTCTGACATAGATATGGATATGGATTAGCTATTACAGAGGTCAAAGTTCATGGTATTTAGCAGAAAGGATGTTCTGGTCTATAATAAACACTTATTTGCAGCCCACAATGACATCTTTCAGACATTATAACTCAAATAACATCAAAACAATTTTCATGAAATGTAGTATTTAGCACTAATATCTCAAGTTAAAATATTTACTAAATTTTGGAGTTAATAATTCTGAATACTAGAAGAAATATTTTTAAACCTTTTTGTAGCAATTTCGGCTATAGTCTGAAAATGATTAGAATATTTGAAATGTACGATGTCGAATCAAAAAATTGCAGAGGAATTAACTGTTTCTCCACAGAGGAGCTAGTTGAAAGTCAATGCTTAGTACTCATGTTGACTGCCACAAATCAGACAAGTATCTAGATGTCCTTTAATGATTTTTTTCTCTTATGGCTTTACGCCTCGTCGACGTTGCGGTCATTAGAGGCAGGTAAGGATTTGGGACAAGGAACGGGAAAGAATTCGACCATGACATTTAGAAGGAACCATCCCTGCATTCGCCTGTAGTGATTTCTGGAAAAAAATGGAAAACCTAAATCTGGACTCACAGACGGGGATTCGAACATATGTCCCCCCGAATGCGAGGCCCGAGCGTTAACGCTAACGCGCCATGCTCCGTTCCTGCATTGAAATAACCATTTCATTACCACTGGTGGGCCATTTGATAACTTCTTTTCGGACAATGTAATCATTGAATTAACGTAGCTTTTTTGGATGGAATATGCAGCAATTCTTACTTACTATAGCCCATTTGCGAATATCGAGCGATGTGACATGATTTGATAGGATCTGTATTAACGTTACCATAGATGCAAGTCAGATAACAGTATTTCCGTGTCGAAGAGGAAAACGGAATAAAAGTATTCTGAGAATGACGCGCTGGGAATCCAGATTCATTCCACGCGTGACGCACGTCTGCGTATCAACGCGTTACTGTTGATCCATAGGAGTATCGTCACACTTGCTTCCTGGCTGTGTGCGTTTCATGTTATATGTAGCAATCAAGTATTGATTTCAGTTTTCTCCATATAAACTACAGGAAAAATGTCTAAACATCAAAGAAACTTAACGAGTGTATGCATTGTAGATTTCCGGGAACACCATAGTTCCAGTACCAATGATCGTAATTACACACATATTTCTGTTTAACCTGACGCAGGAGCAGAGATACCAAAGGTAGCGGAAATTTGGAGACGTACATGAGAAGAAAACAAAGAAACTTTCAATTATTTGCATCTCCATACAATGATTAGATTTTAGTATTTTCGCTCAGATTTTTGGATTCTCGATTACGGCTTGCCTTAATAACATCATTAAAATGACGCAAATGTTCCGGAATTTCTGTAGTAACACGTATTTAATTGGTATAATTTATCAGTGTTCTATTACAATCAACTGGCAGAATTATGGTTATGACTTAGTATTGTAGACTGAAGAGCCAAAGAAACTGGTATAGGCATGCGTTTGCAAACACAGAGATATGTAAACACTCAGAGTACGGCGCTGCGGTCGGCAACGCATATATGAGACAACAGGTGTCTGGCACAGGTGTTAGATCGGTTAATGCTGCTACAATTGCAGGTTATCACGATTTAAGTGAGTTTTAACGTAGTGTTATAGTCGGCGCACAAGAGATAGAACAGAGCATCTCCGAGGTAGCGATGAAGTGGGGATTTTCCCGTACGATCATTTCACGAGTGCACCGTGAATATCGGGAATCCGGTTAAAACATCAAATCTCCGCCATCGCTGCGACAGGAAAAAGATCCTGCAAGAACGGGACCAACGACGACATGAAGAGAAATGTTCAACGTGACAGAAGTGCAACCCTTTCGAAAATTGCTGCGGATTTCAATACTGGGCCATCAACAAGTGTCAGCGTGCGAACCATTCAACGAAACATCATCGATATTGGCTTTCGGAGCCGAAGGCTCTCTCGTGTGCCCTTGCTGAGTGCACGACATGAAGCTTGAGACCTCGCCAGGGCCCGTCAACACCGACTGTTGATGATTGGAAACATGTTGCCTGGTCTGACGAGTCTCGTTTCCAATTGTATCGAGCGGATGGTGCTATACTGTTATGGAGACAACCTCATGATGGACCCTACATGTCAGCAGGGGCTGTTCAAGCTAGTGGAGGCTCTGTAATGGTGTGGGGCGTGTGCAGGTGGAGTGACTTGGGACCCTTGATACGTCTAGATACAATTCTGACAGGTGACACGTACGTACGCATCCTGGCTGATCATATGCATCCATTAATGTCAATTGTGCATTTCTAATGACTTGGGCAATTCCAGCAGGACAATGCGACACCCCACACGTCCAGAATTGCTACAGAGTGGCTCCAGGACCACTTTTCTGAGTTTAAACACCTCCGCTGGCCACCAAACTCCCAAGACATGAACATTATTGAGCATATCTGGGATGCCTTGCAACGTGCCGTTCAGAAGAGATCTCCAACCCCTCGTACTTTTACGAATTTATGGACAGTCCAGCAAGATGCATGGTGTCAATTCCCTCCAGCACTACTTACAGACATTAGTCTAGTCCATGCTACGTCGTGTTGCGGCACTTCTGCGTGCTCGCGTGGGTCCTGCACGATATTAGGCAGGTGTACAAGTTTCTTTGGGTCTTCAGTGTATGATAACGAAACATACCTTATTTTACCCGCAGGACCAAGAGCCATACATTAATAGAAACCCCATCAAAATCCAATCAGTTGGTTTTTCTAACTGCTGGTATATTAAATTTATCAGTATGCGATGTCACATCAAATTGAACATACCCCATTTCACCCGTAAGACAAAGTGCTATATATATATATATATATTCCCCCCGTCATTCTCTCGATTGGTTTGATGGGATCCTCCATACCTTCATCTCCAAATATCTCTTACAACCTACAACTTCAATTATCTGCTTCGTATATTCTAATCTTTGTCTACTTCTACAGTTCTTTCCTTCTACTGTTCTCTCCACTAACAAATTAACCAATACCGCATATCTCGAAATGTGACCCACAGTTCTGTCTCTTCTTTCTGTAAGATTCTTCCACAAAATCCTTTTCTCACCCATCACATCCGTAACACGCTGATTTAGTCTTTATCTGGCCACTTAATTTTCAGCATCCTTCTATAGCACCACATTTCAAAGGTTTCAATTTTCCTTTTTTCTGCTATTCCTAAAGACCATCCTTCCTACCATAAAGTGCTTTGCTCCATACACAGATTTTTAAAAGTTATT